>VDFB02086081.1:260779821-260796767 GCA_007258455.2 Sequoia sempervirens
TATACAAATACTTAAATATTCTTGGATGTCTAAGATAAATGCGTTGAATGCTTTTAAATGTAAGGATAGCATAGTAAATCACACAAATTTTATGTTTAATAGGTCCTTGGAGGAAAAATAATTTATGAGAATCTATTAAATTTTGAATTTAGAAGTGTCAAGTTTGCATTCATGGGATTGATCCTCTAACTACAAACTTGATTTGAGATTGAAAATGCGCCAAATCAAGGTGAGTGATAGGTACATGAAAATATTTGCACATGTAAATATAACAAATGGATAGATAGAGAGAATGCATTAGAATATGTGCATATAGATAAGATAATCGATAAGTGCATAGAAATATATGTAATGGGTAAATAAATGATAAATAACAAGAAACCAACTTTAAACAAAATAACATCATTTATCAATATGTAAATATTAAAATACTCTTCTCAAAACAAACAAAATTAAATAAGAAATAACATAAAAATACAAATTTTAACATTACATTTTTATTATAAAAAAATCTTAAATTTTTATAAGATTAATTTATATCTCTATTTCTTTTTAGTTAAATATGCTTCTATATGACCATTATTAATATCCTTTAGCAATGCGATCCACATCAAACAATTTGAAGTCAATGGAATATTTAAGTTCACACATATAATTTAAAATACTTGGGTCCATAATCCATCGTCATATAATTTTCATATTATTATGTTTACACTGAAATAAACTACACTCATCTAGAAAAGGAGAGATTATGACGTTGCTTATATGCGACTAAAAAGGGTCCACCCCACTATGGTGTCAACATTCAAGATTCATTATCTAATTAAATTATTTCTATTTATGAAAATATGTTTAAGATTAGGTACGAGGTAAATCCATATGCCTTGGTTGATTAATATACTTAAATCATTAATGAGTATAGAGAATCTATTTGAGAGTTTAATTACAACTTTAGAAGAATGGGATATTCCTCAAGGTTTTAAAACTAATGATTAGTGAACATTCATACTAAATTTTAATCCCAATTTTTTATTTACATTGTTCATATATACAAAACCTCATTTCTACACACACATATATATATGATAATGCGTTGATCAATTAAATTTACATTAATTTATTATTGAGATTTGTAATGCGATTAATGTATTTATATTAATGAAAATTGCATATCTTGTAATTTTGATACTGTAAATTTTATTTATTTTAATATCTATTTCCATAGAATGTGTTAAGATTCATTTGAGCCCATCTTATGATCTTTTTCTTAATTTAGATGTCATTTTATTTGTTTTGTATACTTATATTCTATATTGCATTTATCTAATGTTTCTATGTATTTTTGTAGTTTATGTAATTTTTTGATAGCTTTGAGTTTTTATCATCTTAGGATAAAAACACAATCATGTAGATGTCATCATGTTCACATTTTTGTCCTTAATATTATATGAACTCTCATTAATAGTCAAAATTGTGTTTTTCAAATTCTTTTTAGATGTAACCACCTCAACCTAGGTCCTCCAAAGTTCCCAACAATCCTATTTTGATTTCCTTGCCTAAAATATCATTTTGCATGATTGAGAGTTTCAAAAATTAGATTCTCTTGGGTTTTGATACAATTGACTAGTTTTATTTTTTCATATATTCTACATTCTCATGCAATCTTGAACTCTACAACATTCCTTGAATAATCTTCTTGCTATAGTGTGATCATTTTGTTACTTGTTGCTTCAAGTTCCTTGAGTGTTTCTCCATCCATAGTGCATAACTCCTTGAGCTTGTAGGTTTTTGTGGGGTTTGTCATTGTTGACTTATAAGTTTCTTAGAAGAGCTACTTCTAGAAAGAGACAACCTCATTTCACCAATTTTGAAGACCTTCATTCATGAGCTTCTAAACTAGGTGATATTGTCTTTGTTCATTAGAATATCTCTCTCCTCTTCTCATCTCTCTTCTCTCTCTTCGTGGTATTTGTATATAATTTTGACATATCTTTTCTATATTATCAAAATTTATACTTCCTTGTGTTCTTGAGCACCAAATTGTGGGATTCTATTGCATTTCCCTCTTGGAAAATCAATTGATCCCTATTTTCATAATATATTATAATTTATATTTTTCTCTTTAGGATCACTTAATTATCTATCTACTTGGTTTCCTCTCCATACTTAGTAGGATAATAATATCTTTGTAGACCCAAGTTATATTGATTTGTATACTTTTACATGATTATTATTTTAATTCTAAACACACATAGGATTAACAAAACACACAAACCAACTCCGTTTTCTATTTGATTGTAGGTTGAAAGACCAAAACAAAATCTTGACCATTTTGACAAGTTCCTATGTAGTCACCATCTTTTATCTTATCTTAGATGCAAGCGATTTCATGAGTTTCATTATCCAAATTTGGTTCTCCTTCTAGTGGTTTTATATTGATTCTCTTCCTTGTATTTTTGTCATTTTAAATAGTTTAAAATAATATTTTAGTGTTTAAAATATTTTCTTAAGATGTTATTTTCTTTTATCTCCTTATTGTTGTTTTGGTGTCCTTTGTTGTGGCTTCATAGGTCTCCATTTTAGTTTATTTTTCTATTTGATCTAGATGTTTGCATGATTTCACAAACTCTAGCATAACCACATCTATATCCTATTCTATGATTTCATCACATTTTTATTTCCCATTTTGTATTTGTAGTTATTGTTCTTGTACAACATTTCAATGCATAGTCACTTGGTATTCCACAACCAATTAGTAAATCATAGTTTCATTCCTTTTGATCCATTGTTTCTTGTCTTATGAACATTAAAATATTAAAAAACAAGTAAAAGTAGAACCTAATGTTAATTAGATGTATATTAATTTAAACTTTATTTTTTTACATTTGCAAATTTGAAAGGATAGTGAATTTATATTGTTTTAATTGATGCACCTTTTGTAATGTATTTTAAGTTATTTTAGTGTTAATTTATCTTAGTGGATCATGCCTCCACCTAAAAACCTTCTCTTTCCTTCCCAAATCAAACCACAAACCCATATATATGTTTTTCTCTTTTCATTCCTCTCTTTCTATCTTTTCCCATGAGATTTATGATGATGATAATTCCTTCCATTCTTGCAATAGTAACATAGCCCTTCCTATATTTTTATATTCCCAAGATCCTTCTTCTCTTAGAATCTCTCTTATGTCTATTGATAGCTATTATTTTGATGACTTTAGTAATTTTTATTCTAGTGATGAGAAGGCCCACCTATATTTTAAAGAGCACTTCCTTCCTTCCCAAGCACATGATGCACCTTTCTCCTAGGAGGCCCACCAATTTTTCTTTCGAAGATGATATTATGCATCCTAATAACAATTTAGATCATTATATGATCATTGATCATTTTATCAACATCATATTGCCCAACCACTCAATGTACATTCAATATGGGTTAGACTCCCGAATCTCCCCCTTTAGTTCTAGGAGGAGACATTCTTTAAAGTAATTGGAAACTCTATTGGTCATTTTTTGAAAACTAATGATGCCACTTCTTTTATGGGCCATTCCACCTATGCTCCATTTTTTGTGGATATCAAAATATCTTTGCCTCTCCATGAAGAGGTGGTTTTGTTGGTCAAGGATCAACCCTGGTCACAATCGCTCAACTATGAAGGTATCACCATTGTTTTACTACTAGTCACCTACCTTCGGCTTGATCTTTCATGTGCTAGAAGGGTGTGACAACTTTGTGGAAAGATTCCAATGATAATCTCCCAACCATTTCAACTTCAGAATCTCCTATGGTGACTTCCCCTATGCTTCTATGGAGCATTCTTCTCCCAACAAAAAAATTCTTGCTATCCTTGGAAATGCTCTTGAGTGCACTCTTACTACTCCTACGAATGCTTCTACTTTACCCTAGGATTCTATTGTGGTTGGAAACTATTTATCTCCTAGATGTCCTCATGTTCCCCCCTGTGTGCTCTTGGTCTCCCTATGGGGGAGCCCAAGTTATCCTTTGCACTGGTTGTTTGGATGACAGTCTCACTTAGATCATTGAATTTATAAAAGGTGTAAAGGTCCCTCATCTACCTCTTCCATTTCTCTTTTTCACAACTTATTGGTTAAGTTTGTTTGTGTAGGGTAGTAACCCTAGCTTCATATTTCTTTCTAGTTCCTAGCTTCGGTCAAAAGCTTTGTTGGTATTTGTTTGGTCCATTTTGTCCCCTTTGGTGAGATTTGTTCCTTTTCCCTTGATAGTTTTCTTGTATTGGGTACAGGCCCTTCACATTTTTATTTTAATCAAAACATCACATTTCCCAACTTTCTATTGATTTAACAATATGCTTTATTTTCATGCATAAATTTGAAACCCTTTTTTTAGTTGATTCATGATGTTTTTGGATTCTTCAATCACATTGTTCATATGGTCTTATTTTAAGACTTTTTTTCACAAGGGTTAGTTGGTTGGTAGTATTTTTTACTATAGTTGTCCTTGATTGCATCAAGCGCCTCTTGTGTGAATCTACTTTTCATTATGGTTTCAACATTGTTCATTTTAGAATTTTAATAGGAGTCCAATTTTTCATGATTCAATTGGAGAGAAATTCCTCTTTGGTTAAGGAAAGTTTTGATTATAGTCTCTAGGCCAATCATCTTGTGTATTTTTTTTGAGTTCTAACCTTGCATTAAATCTAAAAGATTCAAGTCATCTTGTCACATTGTGATTATCAATGTACCTTTAATTGGCACTTCATTTAAGTATAATTTTTCTACCATGCTATTTTATTTAACATTTAATTAGGTTCATGGTTAAATTACATTAGAATAATTTAAAATCATTTTAAAAAGTGTAAAAATTAGTATAAAGGCTTCAAAATACCATGAACAATGATAAGGAAGTTTAAATTACAAAATGTTCAAAACAAAAAATTTATTTAATGGTGGTGATAAAATCATAAAAATTTATCACCATTGGATCAATTGTAGGTTATTATAGACCACACAATCAATCTTAAGGTAAAAAATTCTTGTGTTATAAATCTATATGTTGCTCAATGAATGTTTGATGACCTAATTTGATTCCCTTGCACCAACTCACCACCTAGAAACATATCAAATATATGTATTAATGATGTCTTGATGTATTAAAAATATATACCCAATAGGATATTTAATTTGAGCACACTAGTTATTTTAAGTTCACATTTAAAAAAACCATAGTCTACATACTATGGACTTTAAATATTAGGTCAACTAGAATTCATTTGGCTCCTTTCATCTATACTTAGAATTAGTAAACCTCTTCAAACCTAATGATTATAAAATGTGATATACAAGTGAATTACCTAAATTTTTGACCTTCAACAACTTAGCTTAGATTGAACATACTATTATCTAAAAAAATAAACAAAAAGTATGTTGAGTTCTTTTTCAATTCAAAATCCACCAATAGGATTGTCTTATAACAAGTTATAAATATATTCTCTTCAAATAAACCTAGAAGAGGCTTGTGAGGCTTATGAAGCCCTTCATGTTGTCTACTAGTTTGAATGATTTGCAACGCACTGTGTCATCAACAAAATTTCTAGATGAATGAACAAATGGTGTAACTCATAAAATAAAACCTACGTCAAGTTGGTGAAACTAGAATATAGAGGCTAGAATAACTGAAGGATTTATAGCTACCTTGGTCTAATGGATTAAGGTGCTTGAAGTTGGAGGTGTCGAACAACCTCTTGAAGACAAAATGGAAGAAAGGTCTATTTTCAAAGATGTATTGTTTGTGGAAGTGGATGTAAAGTCTGTTATAACAAGCCTAATAGCAGCAAAAATAAAAACCATAGCATCATCAAATGTAGCAGAAGACTCTGATACAAGTTGCCCAATGACAATGTACTTCTAGCTAGAAATCCAGGACACTATTTCACTTGCAGAGAGAGATTGCCTTGGACAAGTTTCAAGGAGGAAACTATCAATAATATTAGTAAGCTTCCTAAAATGGTAAAATATATCATGAAATTAAATTTTCTACCTTCATATTGAAAATTGTATGTGAAGATCAAACTGCGCTTGTAGAAGGATTCAGAAAGTGCATAGTCTTCCATCAAAAGGGCCTTTGTTTTGCAAAATAAATTTTCAGAATTTGGTGGAGCATGAGATGTTTAATGATATCATTTGATTTCCCTTATATGTTCCATTATTGTTCCAAATATGATTCTAAATATGCATCAAACATCCTTCAAAATGTGGCCAAGTTAGGAGTAGTTTGTGTTGTTTCATGTAGGAAGGATCTCCTCAACTCCAAGGTAAATGAGTAAATGTTTCCAAGATTTGTATTAACTGTTATGAAGGATTTATTTACTATTGTAGCCATCCTATAAGCTACAAAAATCATATTTATATCTTTGAGAAATACTCCAAGAGCTTTTGGGGTTAAATTCTCAGGAGGGCATATACCAACTGGTGGATAGTGGGAGTTATATGTCAACAGGAAAGATACACTACAAACCCTGGATAGTTGCATACACTTTCAATTCTGAAATCGGCTATTCTACATTTAGAACAAAGTGCTGCCTCTACAGCCATTCCAGCTATTTTGGAGGAAAGGTTCTATCAAAATTAGATAGGACTTATTTCCATTGGTCTCAGCTTTGTCGATTGACACCTGGGAAACAAAGAACTGAAGCATTCATGGCCGCAATTGCACGAGGCAGTGCCACTGTAAGGGACCTGTTGCTTGGAATTCTTGTAGGACATTGCTGGAAGCTCTGTGCTTTTCACCACCATACCCTGGAACACATGGCACATGATGAAGTCGATGTTCACTGACCCCATTTCTACTACCATCGTAAAGCTACTTTGGTGTCATTTGCATGACAATCCTATACCCTAAGCTGGACTGTCTGGAGGTTCACATGTCTTTAGAATTGATGGCATCTTGGTTCATGTCAAGTCTTGGGTCCCATTCACCCACAGTGAGATGCAACCCCATCTTAATCTGATAATTTCATTAAGGACTCCGATTCATACCAAACTTCGAGCATTTAAGATATTGAGAAGCTCACATGTTTACTGAAATGCACAACGAAAGCCCTGACTTTGTATATTACCATCCTTTGCCTAGTATACCAAGATGGGAGATCCCATTCTTGCGGGAAGGTTGGTTTCGATGTCGCCAGGCCGTGTCCTGGATGTCAAAAAAAAGAGAAACTGAAGAAATATTGAATTTGGAAGGTGTTTATTTTGAGAAGTGTGTGTATGCTTGGATTTTTTGTGATTAGGTCCTATTCTTGGTTGACCTAATGCATGATACGTGTTGAGAAGATTACTTATACTTTACAGATGTTAGTTGGATCTATTTTAGATCCATAACACCTTGAAATTGAGTAATATTACCTTCTCAAGATGATTTTAAATCTTTTATGGTGTCATTAAAGCATTTTTGATTGTTTTGTTTATACCCATTTGGGTTCCACCACTCGAGGTAAAATTAATGCATTTAGTGGCAAGCGAGAGAGATATTTGAATTGAAAAGTGGAAGTATGAGCGGCGATGTGTGGAGTTTAATAACATTTAATGTGTTATGGAATTTAGTGATAGAAGTTCAAATTTAGAGTAGAGTTGTGCGACTGCTAAGAAGAGCAATACTTCATATTCAGAGCTTCAAAGGAACTGAAATACAACACAAGGAAGGTGCACTTTGTATCAATTCATACTTTGGTAGTGAGCCACCATTTTTGTATTGTACTTAACTCTGGTTGTGAGCCTTTTTAAGGATAGTGTGTCTTGGAAGTGAGCCCTTGTAATATACTATATCCAGATATAATATATCGTGAGCTAATCCTCACCGTGGTTTTTCCCATTTTGGGTTTTCGACGTAAAAATCCTAGTGTTCATGTGTCTTGTGGATTTTTGGATGACTCATGCTTTCATTTCGTGTTACAGTTAATATGTTTTGGTGATTGTATTTGCTGTGTTCAAAAAGTTATAGAATACTGACTCACCCCCTCTCAATATTCTAAATGTTCAACAATTGGTATCATAGAAAGGTTCGTTGGAGAAAAGCCTAACAACTTGAGGAAGATCTTGGAAGTTTAAACACATGGCAGAGAAGAAGTGTCCTATTCCTCTGGAAGAAATTTTTGCAATTGAATACATAGAAGATGATTGCATGTTTGACAAAGAAGAATTGAAAGCTGCTCTTGAAGATCTTGTCAGAGTTGAAATTTTGAACAAAATTTTGAAGGAAAACCTAGAATAAGAAAATGAATGCATCAAGAAACTGATAGAACAAATCAAGAAGTTCAAAGAAAGGCATAGGGAAGTCAATATACAGTTGAAGCAAGCAAATGAAGAGATTGTCAGACTGAAAGTGCAAATGGAAGAAAAGAAGAGGATTGGGGAATGTTTGAATATAGTGGTACAAAACAAGACTGAAGAATGTGCTTGAACAAGAAGTGGTAAATCTCAGATCTGATCTGAAAAAGGCAAGAACACATGAGGATAAATTCAAAATGAGTACTACAATGCTTGATGAGCTACTTGCAGTACATAAACCCTCTAAGGAAAAAGGTGGTTTGGGACTTGAAGAAGGACAAAGTTCAAAGGAAATTCAGACATCTACCAAGGTTGACAATCAAAAGAAGATTCAAGGCAAAGGGAGACAGTTTAGAAATCAAAAGAGCAATTTTAGAAGACCTCCTATCAGACAACCAAATGCAAAAAGGTACCCATCTTTCAATGGTATTTATTTTTCTTGCAATAAATATGGATATAAAGCAATAGAATGTAGGAGTAGAATAAATCAAAATGTTGGATTCTTCTCCAGACAATATTTTTCATGCAAGAAATTTGGACATAGAGCTACTGAGTGTAGAAGTCCGATGATGAATAGATATTTAACATAGGGAGAATGTTTCAATATTTTAATGGCTACTATTATACATGCAATGTATTTGGACATAAGGCTAACTAGTGCAGATCAAGAATGAATAGAAGTCAGTTTGATTAGAGAAATGTTGTGTGCTACAATTACAACAAACCAAGACATATTTCAAAATTTTGTAGAAGCAAAAATAGAAGAAAGTAGAATCCAGTAAAGAAGAATGAATTGGTTGAGAAAGTTAATCCTACTGAGGTTAAAAAGGAAATGGAAAAGATTTGGAGAAAGAAAGAGGATTCAAAGAACAAAGACGATTCAAGAACTACAAATGCATCTGTACCTACCTTTGGTACAAATAATTCTTTTGTAAAATAAGCCCATGCAAAGTCTTAGTGGGAGCAATAATAGACACTTCTAAAAACCCCCTGAAATACAAGGTGTCAAGTCATGACACAAAGATATGTCTTGGAAAAGGAATTTCTGAATCTATTGAAGAAAGTTGCGGAAGGAAATATTGTGATGCGGAAGTTTGCAGAGCATTTGTAGATTAACTTTGGATACAAAGGGTTGAAGTTTGAAAGCTTTTTCCTGCAACATTTATTGCTAACACATTTATTGATATGGGTCAAATCATGGAGTTAAAAACCTATTTGAGAAGACAAATTCATTTGATGTGAAGGAAATTCATATTGAAGAAGAGGAATTGGATTTGAGGCGTGTTAAAAAAGCTAAATATCAAAACTCTATTCTTCGCTAGAGAAAATTCAAGGGGTATTCTACTTACACAATTCTTTTCTGGAATTTTCATTTTTAATGCGATGGATGGTTTGAAGGTAGTGAATGTTTCAGACAAACCACAAATTAAATTGAAGAAGTATTCTTTGAAAAATCTGTCAGAAGATTCGGCGGGTGTATTTTCTGGCATTCCCCTTAGAGTTTTGGCTACTAAATATATTTATGCATACATTTATAGAAAAATAAAAGAAATGTCACTTGTTCAATGAGTATTTTATGGAAAAGTGAATTGGAAGAAAACCATTATGCATACAAAACCCTAGTTGAAAAGAAATTGGATGTATGGAGGAAGTTTCCATTATTTGAATTCAACAAGAAGTACATTTGAATAGCATTGAGCAGATTCATGATGAGTCTATTTGGATTGATGGTGCACACTTGATAACGAGAGAAGCTATAAGGGATGCGACTAGTTTGTGGTCCTTTGGACCAATTCCAAGGTGGAAGTATGTTGATGATCAAGAACTAATATAATGAATGGTGAAACTCTTGAAGGAAAAGAACTTGTCTTGAGTACAATTAGAAATCCGACTATCAGGTATATGTCACAATACTTATTGGACATAAAGTTTGCTTACCTAGTAATGACTATACAGTCTCTACTACTGCTAAACACATTGCATTTGACATGGTTGAGAATGGTGTGGACTATGATCTTTGTGAGCTACTTCAACAACACCTAATGAAGAATTTGAAAGAAATAAAAAAGAACAAGAGTACATTTTGGTACGACACTTTAACATTTTGCTTACTTTTTTACTTCATGAAGGAGATACTGGCTATTGGAAAGGTTGAATGGACAAATACAAAACTAGTAGCACTCCAAATAAGGAATCTCATGATGAATCTCGGTGGTTCAGATGCTCAAGAAATTTCTCTTGCAGCATTCTTTGGAATGTTTTAGATGAGGATGAATAAGAGAACGAAAATTCCAAAAAGTGTGGTGGAAAAGCACTCTGGAGACATCAATTTGCTTGTCTCTACTATTTTTTGTTACATAGAAGTAGTTGAACCTAGACTTGTGTGGATTTATGAGTTAGATTATAAAGTAAGTGTGGAGGAAGTTGGTCATTATGTAAAAGTGCTTCTAGAAGGCCAAAAGGACCTCAACAAAATAGGTTTAGAAGAAAGGTCTATGATTGAAGCCTCTGGTAGTACAAGAAGAATAAGAAAGAAGAGAAAATGTGTTGCTATTAAGAAAGAAGTCACAAAACAAGATGGAAGTAAATTTGATGTGACCCAACATGAGCATGAAACTACAAGTACACAAGACTTGAATGAAGCATTAAAAGCTTTGCAAGAGGTAATTCCTGGTGCTAGCATTAATTCATCTGAGTCCACTTTGGAAAATCTCAAGAGTATGGTTGATTCACTAAAAGCATATGTCTCTGGATTGAAAGGGAAAACAAGAAATGAGTCAGAAGCAAGAACTATAGAAGAAAATATAGAAGGCATCAGAAATAAATGTGTAGATGCACACCATAGAGTCTTGAAGGGACTAAAGGATGTTCAAAATTGTGAAGAAGAAGCTCAAGAGTTAATATCTTTTTGTCTAAATTGGTCTAATTGGACATTAAATACAAAGAATGAAATGAGTCAGAATGAAATTTTGTTGAGCACTCAAGCAGATGTTAATAGCTTGGAAAATGATAGGGACAATCAGAGATGGTCCTACATCATGTAACTGCATGACAAATTCATTAGCTTACAAAGTCAGAGAAAAAAGGTAATCAAGTAGTATGTGGCACTTAGAGATTTAGTAAAAACAAGCCACACTCCTATATCCAGTGCCCTTGTTAGTACAAACAGTCTATCATAAATAAATCTCATCCCTAGCACTATGGAAGAAGGTATAGAGTCTTTAACAAAGCTTGAATTACTATACAATAGTCTTGCACATGCAAAAGGTTCTTAGGAAGAAGGAAAAGCTACATGGCAGGATATCCTAAAGAATCTCAATGGATCTTCATCTTTAGGTTAATATGTTCATATCCTTTTGATCAATTATCTTTTTTTGTTGATGCATACATACACATATCCAAGGGAAATATAATAGACCCCTGCATAAACTTTGCCATTGATGTCAAAGGGGGAGAGATATATAGTGGAGAGATAGTGAAAGAAAAAACATTTTTTGATATCTTTTTGGAAAGTAAAGCTTAATATTGAAATGGGGAGTTGAGGTTAGGAAGAAATAAGTTTTGTTTCGTGATATGGAAAATGTTTTTGATATGCATGTTGCCATCAATGACAAAGGGGGAGATTGTTGGAAGTTTGGAGGAGATTGTTGGAATTTTGGAAGTATGTCATCATTGATGTTGCCTGGCAAGATGAGCATGATGTGTACATGCATAGGTTGATTCGGCTAACCCAGTTTTGTCATTGATGTCAACATTATGGGGAAGCATTTTTGGTGTTATTTGTATAGTACTAGCTATACTGGAAACAGATCTATCAGAGGTTTGGTTAAGTGTTCTCTATTGATGGTGTTGAGGTCTATTGCATCAATTTTTTGGGTCTGAATTTCACCACAAGAAGAGATGTAACTTTTCACTCTTAATCATATCATTATGATTGATTCATACAACTATATTCAAGATCTTGAGAAGTTTTGTGATGTTTACTGAAAGTTATCAATGAAAGAGTTCAATTCTATTTATTACAATCATCTCTTTGTTCAGTATACCAGCGTGAGAGATTTCACATTATCTTGTGAAGGTTGTTTTGATGATGTGGTTCTAAAGGTAGTCTCTCTGACGTCAGCGAAAAGAGAAACTAAAGAAATATCAAATTTGGAAGGTGTTTATTTTGAGAAGCGTGTGTATGATTGGAGTTTTTGTGATTAGGTACTATTCCTAGCCGACCTAATGCATGATATACGTTGAGAAGATTAATTATACTTTGTGGATGTTAGTTGGATCTTTTTTAGATCCATGATGACTTGAAATCAAGTATTATACATTTTTCTTGAGCAAAAAGATGACTTAAAATCTTGTATGGTGCTGAAAAAAGCTACTTTGGATTATTTTGTTTACATCTAATGAGGCCAACCTAATTGATGTGTGCAAATGTATTTGGGTATACATATGAGATATTTTAGAATTGAAAAGTGTGGAAGCATGAGAGCTAAGTGGATGTGCAATCATAATGACATATCAAATGTGAGTGATGTTGTACGATGTGAACATGTGAATTCAGTGATAGAAGTTCATATTTAGAACAAAATTGTTGTGTGATTGCTAACCAGAGCAGTACTTCATATTCAGAGCTTCAAAGGAACTGAAATACAACACAAGGTGCACTTTGTATCAGTTCATACTTTGGCAATGAGCCACCATTTTTGTATTGTACTTAACTTTGGCTTTGAGCCTTTTTAAGGATAGTGTGTCTTGGCAGTGAGCCCCTGTAATATACTATATCTAGATATAATATATTGTGAGTTAATCCTCACCATGGTTTTTCCCATTTTGGTTTTTCCACGTAAAAATCCTAGTGTTCATGTGTCTTATGGATTTGTGGACGATTCATGCTTTCATTTCTTGTTACAATTAATATATTTTGGTGATTGTATTTGTTGTGTTTAAAAAGTTATAAAATACTGATTCACCCCCCTCTTAGTATTTTGAATTTTCAACACTTGTCATGTCCCTTTTTCTAAACTTTTTAAAAATAGCAACTTACTAAAAATAGTAAGTCAACAATCCCAAAATAGCAAATCAGGATCAGTTGACAATTTGGGAAATAATAATAAATTTGGTGATTTGTTTGAGATTATAATATTATTTAAACACCAAAATATATTTAAGTTAGATATCTTCCCTCATTTTGGCAAGTGGAGATTTGGAAGCTTCACATGGACTGTTTGTTGGCTTTTAGTGGTAATTGACAATATTGGTAAAGTTGGCAATTCATGGGGAATTGTGGAAGTTAGGAGACACTTGAAAAATGAAAGTTTATTTTCCTTGGTAGTGGTATTTTGGCATGTAATTTGAGTTTTGAAATTGGTTTCATATATTATTGGTTTTGGCTCCAAGTTTTATTATTCTTGTTTTGCATATTTGACAAAACTTCAGCTTGTTTCTTCACAGGTTGGTAAACCTATGGACACCAATATTCAGGGCTAATAAACCATGTAGATTTGAGGCTCAAGGGTAGTGGTTCTAGGGGTTGTATTGGAGCTCAAATAATTTAGTTGTTTCAACAATTTTTAGAGTTTGTCTAGTTTGCTTTTGTGGAGATTTTTGGAGTTTTCCTTGTTGCATGTTATCGCATGTCATTACAGGAGTTGTGTTTCATCTATTTTAGAGGTTTAAATCAGATTGGAAAAGATGGGTATTTCTAGTTTGGTCTCAGGAGTTTTGCAGGTGTGGTTTCAGGTGTGCTTCAGATGTAGTTTTGTGTGCTTTTTCAAGCATAGTTTTGTTATTTTATGTTGTGAAATTTTTGAAATAGTGCTATAGCAGTATGTTGTTGTTATAGAGTCTGTAATCAATCCTATTTATTGTATTTTCATTTGATGAGCATATATTTTCAGTTGGGTGAAGTTGTGAGAAGATTGGGTAACATTATTTTGGCATAGTTTGGTGATATGTGTGAAGAGAATTGGTGTGTGAAGATAAAGTTTTGTTTGATGATACAAATATGATTCTCAGACCTGTTTTATGCTGAAATATATTAGAGAATTTATTCCTTTGGTTTTCCATAAAGTTTCATTTGGTTTGGTGTTCTTTCAATGAAGTTTGGAGCAAATCGGGTAGTCTAGTTTTAGCATAGTTTGTGGGTTTGTTGATATTTTTAAAGAAAAGAGTAACACAATTTAATTGATGTTGTAGATCATATCTAAGACCGGATTACTTATTGTTGAATATCAAAAAACTAATTTTGATGATCCTCCTTGGAAGGTTCATGAATTTGTTGTCCTCTTTATGCAAGGCTAGTTGAGCAGTATTGGTGATTTTGGTTGATAGTAGCATAATATTTGCAAATCTAATTTCAGATATGAATTTATTCATTTATTTTTGGTTGATAACATTACACTCTACTAGGTCTATGGATGTCTTGTAAAATAATATCTAGCTCTAACTAAAGTGGGATTGGAGATATTTCTAATGGGGCTATAGATTTTTAATCATGTCTTCTTAACTACATGTGTATTGTAACAAACACTTGATCATTTGAAGGATATATTATATGTTAGTTTGATGCTTTATGTTTTATGATAGGTCCTAATGGATTTAAAGAAAGGTAATGAGTTCACATACACACAATTGGGTTTCTAAGATACTAGATATTGTACTATGGCAAATCTTGTGTTCATTCTCATATTATGGTTGTATTGTTCTAAGATTCTAGATTTGTTGATTTGTTCTTTGCCTTAAATTCTCAAGAGAATTTTCTAATAAAGTCACCACTTCTTGTTACTTCCATAGCATGCCCCATTTTCTTGTATGAAAATGTGGACCTCTTTTATTTTCAATAGTTGATTCAAGAATCTTTCGAATTCTTTGGTCACACTCATATGATCTTAGTTTGAGGTCTTGGTTTATTAACATGGGTTAGTTAGTTGTTAATAGTTTTGACTACAAGTGGCATAGATTGCATTAGGTCCCTCATGTGGAAACCTCTTTTTGCTTGTAGTTTCAAATGTATTTTTTTGAACTCCTAATATGATTTCAATCTTTGCATTTGGATTGAGAAGTAATGTCTCTTTGGTTGAGACAGATTATATCTTTAGTATCAAGGTCAAATTATCTTGTATATTTTATCTAAATAACCTTATATCAAATACAATAGACCCAAAACCTCTTATCACGTTTTGATTATCAATATCTCATTAATTAGTACTTCCTTTCAAATATAAATTATTATAATCTCACCATAATTAAAAATAATCAAAATACTTTAAAATAGTTCAAAACAACATAAAAGGATTCAAAGCCCCTTGAACAATGATAAGCAAATTTAAATATGAAAGTGAATGAAAAAAAAAATGTAGGTATTTAATGCTGGCATAAAACTCACATAAATTTAGCACCATTGGATCAATTGTCGGTTATTAGAGAGTACACGAACAATCTTATGGGCTTGCTATGTTAAATTTGTATTACTCGCAATAGTAAAAGCGTGACGGTACAACTTGATGGCCTAGCCCAATTCACCACCCAGAAACACGTGGCATGCACAGATTATGCCCGAGGTTATCTAGATTTCAAATCTATTGATTAGCCGTAATTCACCTGTTTATTAACTTTGACTTATTTGTGCTTTCACATCCATGGGATTTTAACCTATTAGAAAAAATATAGACTTGATCTGCCAATAAAATCTGCTTCACGCCTATCTTCTATGGATTTCAAATCCATTGTCAACTAGAATTCACTTGTGCTTTCGCATCCAATGATAAGGAAACACACATCTAATAGAGGAACCAAGCTCATTAAATTGAGAATTAGAATTATAGTAAATTCTATG
Organism: Sequoia sempervirens; assembly: GCA_007258455.2. Taxonomy (NCBI): domain Eukaryota; kingdom Viridiplantae; phylum Streptophyta; class Pinopsida; order Cupressales; family Cupressaceae; genus Sequoia; species Sequoia sempervirens. Next base: position 260,795,957 of record VDFB02086081.1, read on the forward strand.
ATTGAACCTAGGCCAATAACAAACGAACACTTGGAAAGTCTAGTGTTTTTAGCTCATGATATACTTTGATCATAACCCTGAATGAATGATGGTACTATGCATGTCAAGAACACGCCAAAGTTACTTTTTCCCATCAAACGTCCATCAACTATCCATCGCCTTCCAATCTTACCTAAGAACACTTTTTAGGGCTTTTGTCAATATTACTCTAGATACATGTGTGAATTTAGGGCATGCGGTCCCTTATTATTTAGATTCCATGAATGTTGACACCCCACCTACTTGTATTTTGTAAACATCTATCAAAGCATTTGAACTTAACTTTTAAACCTAGTTTCTATGAGATATAGACAAATGAAGACATTCTATTGTAATTTTTTTAAATCATTTATCTTCATATTAACAAATATAGTTATAACGTCAATGGGATCTTGATCAATTAGTGAAGTTGAATGATTCTAAATAAGACTATAAGGGATCAAGTCTTGCTAAGTACAAGGCCCTAATAGTAGTTGGGATTCTCCTTAATGATTTTGGCATGATAGATACCCTTCAATCTTTGAATCTTAGTTGAAGAGCTTTCAGTTTGTAGATCGGGCTCCTATATCGAATAAGTAAATTGATTGTAAAACTTGTAGGAAAAACATGACTTATAGTAATAAGAATATAGTTAAGGAATTTAATTTGATTACCATTTATATATGCTAAGGGTTAATGTGGTGTTAGTCTAGCAAATGCATACAATGATATCATGGGGAGACTAATACTACTTTTCTTGGTGCTTCTAGGTTATATACATGAAAGATGCACA
>VDFB02086081.1:260796867-260809019 GCA_007258455.2 Sequoia sempervirens
TATTGTTAAATCAATAGAAAGTTGGGAAATGTGATGCTTTGATTAAGATAAAAATGGGAAGGGCCTGTACCCAATACAAGAAAACCATCAAGGGAAAAGGAACAAATCTCACAAAAGGCGACAAAATGGACCAAACAAATACCAACAAAGCTTTTGACTGAAGCTAGGAACTAGAAAGAAATATGAAGCTAGGGTTACTACCCTACACAAACAAACTTAACCAATAAGTTGTGAAAAAGAGAAATGGAAGAGGTAGATGAGGGACCTTTACACCTTTAATAAATGATGATCTAAGTGATACTGTCATCCAAACAACTAGTGCAAAGGATAACTTGGGGCTCCCCCATAGGGAGACCAAGAGCACACAGGGGGGGAACATGAGGACATCTAGGAGAGAAATAGTTTCCAACCACAATAGAATCCTAGGGTAAAGTAGAAGCATTTGTAGGAGTAGTAAGAGTGCACTCAAGAGCATTTCCAAGGATAGCAAGAAATTTTTTAATGGGAGAAGAAGGCTCCATAGAAGCATAGGGGAAATCACCATAGGAGATTCTAAAGTTGAAATGGTTAGGAGATCATCATTGGAATCTTTCCACAAAGTTGTCACACCCTTCTAGCACATGAAAGAGCAAGCCGAAGGTAGGTGACTAGTGGTAAAACAATGGTGACACCTAAAGGTGATACCTTCATAGTTGAGTGGTTGTGACCAGGGTTGATCCTCGACCAACAAAACCACCTCTTCATGGAGAGGAAAAGATATTTTGATATCCACAAAAAATTGAGCATAGGTGGAATGACCCATAAAAGAAGTGGCATCATTAGTTTTCAAAAAATGACCAATAGAGTTTCCAATTGCTTTAAAGAATGTCTCCTCCTAGAACTAAAGTGGGAGATTCAGGAGTCTAACCCATATTGAATGTACATTGAGTGGTTGGGCAATATGATGTTGATAAAATGATCAATGATCATATAATGATCTAAATTGTTAAATTAGGATGCATAATATCATCTTCAAAAGAAATATTGGTGGGCCTCCTAGGAGAAAGGTGCATCATGTGCTTGGGAAGGAAGGAAATGCTCTTTAAAATATAGGTGGGCCTTCTCATCACTAGAATAAAAATTACTAAAGTCATCAAAATAATAGCTATCAATAGACATAAGAGAGATTCTAAGAGAAGAAGGATCTTTGGAATATAAAAATATAGGAAGGGCTATGTTACTATTGCAAGAATGGAAGGAATTATCATCATCATAAATCTCATGGGAAAAGATAGAAAGAGAGGAATGAAAAGAGAAAAACATATGTATGGGTTTGTGGTTTGATTTGAGAAGGAAAGAGAAGGTTTTTAGGTGGAGGCATGATCCACTAAGATAAATTAACACTAAAATAACTTAAAATACATTACAAAAGGTGCATCAATTAAAACAATATAAATTCACTATCCTTTCAAATTTGCAAATGTAAAAAAATAAAGTTTAAATTAATATACATCTAATTAACATTAGGTTCTACTTTTACTTGTTTTTTAATATTTTAATGTTCATAAGACAAGAAACAATGGATCAAAAGGAATGAAACTATGATTTACTAATTGGTTGTGGAATACCAAGTGACTATGCATTGAAATGTTGTACAAGAACAATAACTACAAATACAAAATGGGAAATAAAAACGTGATGAAATCATAGAATAGGATATAGATGTGGTTATGCTAGAGTTTGTGAAATCATGCAAACATCTAGATCAAATAGAAAAATAAAATAAAATGGAGACCTATGAAGCCACAACAAAGGACACCAGAACAACAATAAGGAGATAAAAGAAAATAACATCGTAAGAAAATATTTTAAACACTAAAATATTATTTTAAACTATTTAAAATGATAAAAATACAAGGAAGAGAATCAATATAAAACCACTAGAAGGAGAACCAAATTTGGATAACGAAACTCATGAAATCGCTTGCATCTAAGATAAGATAAAAGATGGTGACTACATAGGAACTTGTCAAAATGGTCAAGACTTTTTTTTGGTCTTTCAACCTACAATCAAATAGAAAATGGAGTTGGTTTGTGTATTTTGTTAATCCTATGTGTGTTTAGAATTAAAATAATAATCATGTAAAAGTATACAAATCAATATAACTTGGGTCTACAAAGATATTATTATCCTACTATGTATGGAGAGGAAACCAAGTAGATAGATAATCAAGTGATCCTAAAGAGAAAAATATAAATTATAATATATTATGAAAATAGGGATCAATTGATTTTCCAAGAGGGAAATGCAATAGAATCCCACAATTTGGTGCTCAAGAACACAAGGAAGTATAAATTTTGATAATATATAAAAGATATGTCAAAATTATATACAAATACCACGAAGAGAGAGAAGAGAGATGAGAAGAGGAGAGAGATATTCTAATGAACAAAGACAATATCACCTAGTTTAGAAGCTCATTAATGAAGGTCTTCAAAATTGGTGAAATGAGGTTGTCTCTTTCTAGAAGTAGCTCTTCTAAGAAACTTATAAGTCAACAATGACAAACCCCACAAAAACCTACAAGCTCAAGGAGTTATGCACTATGGATGGAGAAACACTCAAGGAACTTGAAGCAACAAGTAACAAAATGATCACACTATAGCAAGAAGATTATTCAAGGAATGTTGTAGAGTTCAAGATTGCATGAGAATGTAGAATATATGAAAAAATAAAACTAGTCAATTGTATCAAAACCCAAGAGAATCTAATTTTTGAAACTCTCAATCATGCAAAATGATATTTTAGGCAAGGAAATCAAAATAGGATTGTTGGGAACTTTGGAGGACCTAGGTTGAGGTGGTTACATCTAAAAAGAATTTGAAAAACACAATTTTGACTATTAATGAGAGTTCATATAATATTAAGGACAAAAATGTGAACATGATGACATCTACATGATTGTGTTTTTATCCTAAGATGATAAAAACTCAAAGCTATCAAAAAATTACATAAACTACAAAAATACATAGAAACATTAGATAAATGCAATATAGAATATAAGTATACAAAACAAATAAAATGACATCTAAATTAAGAAAAAGATCATAAGATGGGCTCAAATGAATCTTAACACATTCTATGGAAATAGATATTAAAATAAATAAAATTTACAGTATCAAAATTACAAGATATGCAATTTTCATTAATATAAATACATTAATCGCATTACAAATCTCAATAATAAATTAATGTAAATTTAATTGATCAACGCATTATCATATATATATGTGTGTGTAGAAATGAGGTTTTGTATATATGAACAATGTAAATAAAAAATTGGGATTAAAATTTAGTATGAATGTTCACTAATCATTAGTTTTAAAACCTTGAGGAATATCCCATTCTTCTAAAGTTGTAATTAAACTCTCAAATAGATTCTCTATACTCATTAATGATTTAAGTATATTAATCAACCAAGGCATATGGATTTACCTCGTACCTAATCTTAAACATATTTTCATAAATAGAAATAATTTAATTAGATAATGAATCTTGAATGTTGACACCATAGTGGGGTGGACCCTTTTTAGTCGCATATAAGCAACGTCATAATCTCTCCTTTTCTAGATGAGTGTAGTTTATTTCAGTGTAAACATAATAATATGAAAATTATATGACGATGGATTATGGACCCAAGTATTTTAAATTATATGTGTGAACTTAAATATTCCATTGACTTCAAATTGTTTGATGTGGATCGCATTGCTAAAGGATATTAATAATGGTCATATAGAAGCATATTTAACTAAAAAGAAATAGAGATATTAATTAATCTTATAAAAATTTAAGATTTTTTTATAATAAAAATGTAATGCTGAAATTTGTATTTTTATGCTATTTCTTATTTAATTTTGTTTGTTTTGAGAAGAGTGTTTTAATATATTTACATATTGATAAATGATGTTATTTTGTTTAAAGTTGGTTTCTTGTTATTTATCATTTATTTACCCATTACATATATTTCTATGCACTTATCGATTATCTTATCTATATGCACATATTCTAATGCATTCTCTCTATCTATCCATTTGTTATATTTACATGTGCAAATATTTTCATGTACCTATCACTCACCTTGATTTGGCGCATTTTCAATCTCAAATCAAGTTTATAGTTAGAGGATCAATCCCATGAATGCAAACTTGACACATCTAAATTCAAAATTTAATAGATTCTCATAAATTATTTTTCCTCCAAGGACCTATTAAACATAAAATTTGTGATTTACTATGCTATCCTTACATTTAAAAGCATTCAACGCATTTATCTTAGACATCCAAGAAAATTTAAGTATTTGTATATTATTCACATTAAAAAACTTGAATTAGTACAATAAAATGAAGCTAGATCTACATGATAATCCTAAAAGCGTGTATATGACTGAAAAGTTTTGTGTTTGATTTTTTTTTAAGGTTGGTTTAGGAAAAATGTTCCCTTTTGAAACTAGGAACAATCCTCTAAAGGTATTCTTAAATGCTACCAATCCCTAGATATTAGAAAAATAAAAAATAAGTGGAAGTGACTTAGATGAAATAGAGAACTAAGTTGTGTGTCTGATTAGATCAATTGCTCAAGTGCAAGACATTTCTGCGATTGCAAATTTGACCTCAAGCACAAAGAAAATAGAATATTATGATCCTAAGGTGAATAACACATTGTCATAACACCTTTCTAATTTTGAAGCATTCAAATTTTTTTACTAAACCACATTACATTCATTCTTTAGATACATAATTGTGTACCATTGTTTTTTACTTTTATTAATAATATTTATTAACATTTTATATTTCAAATAAGTATATCTTCAAGATATTACCATTAAATTAGTCCAAATTAATTTGTTTGTATATACATATTTTTAAAGTAGTCAATACTACATTTTAAGAAAAAATTATTTTTCTTTAAAAAAGACATGAATATAATTAAAAAGTATTTGATTTTCTTTTTGGAAATTAAAAATAGTTTGTCTTTGTATATTTTTATAATATTGTCATCCCAATTGAAACTTGAAGAAGATAGATAGTTACTCCTTTAATATGATTTTTATATTCATACATAAGTGCATCTTTCAGTAGATGAATTGTATATCTAGGAGAATAATTTACAAAGTAAACAGTCCAAAGATACAATTCAAAGAAAGCCACTGAGAGTCAGAACACTGATAATAAAAAAATTAGTAACCAATAACCACAAGTTGAGAGAATAATTGACTAGAATGCCTACCTAATCCTTTCAGATTATGAAAGCTATGTGAAATTTCTTTTCAACATGGTCTGTACTTTTTTGAATAACTGCATGTACTTTATCTTTCCATGCCATCCAAATGACAGCATCATAAAGGGTGGAATCATGGCTGTCTTCCCTTCTTTTGAACTGTTTTCTCTTTGTATTAGTGGTCTGTAATCATATTGTCATGAACAGCTTGAACAACTGTCTAACCTGTAATGTTAAAGCTTACTTTAATATTAAAAAATTTATTGGTTCTAGTTAGTATTTCTAATCAAATCTGTCTAATTGATAACTTTACACAAAATCTATGCAACAATAAACAAAATATTTCTCTTTTTAGTGAAGGACAGGAAGTTAGAAATACCTAAAAAAGAAAAAAGAAAGAAAAGGAGAAAACTTCATTATCAAGACCATGATAGCTCTGCAAAGAAAAGGGGAAAAGTATCCCTTTTTCATGGGTTGTATAATTTGTTGCCTTTTGTTTATGTGAAAGTAAATACCAGAATCTGCTCCACTGTTTATGGGATATAAATAGTACTGATTCATACCCAACTGTTTGAAACCATTCTAAACTTTCCTCTCTAACTTTTGTGATCTTACTAAAGCACAATAATTGTTGTCTGCAGATCCCTATCATGACCTCATGTTCAAAAGCTTCCAAGGAACATACCCATGAAGAAAATATATTTTCTAACCAGCTGGCCAGAACGTATAATCATGTGGAGTACCAGAAGTCTGAAAAGTAGGAGATCTTTGACTTCCAATGTGCATAACAACTAATAAAGCTTTCCAAGCATTATCATGGTACTTACAAAATCCACCTAATCTATAAAATATTAGCTCTTAGTAAGGTTTTAATATACTAAAATGGTCCTTGTTTGTGTGATATGTCCTACCTGCTCTGCAAGAGCAAGTAAAGGTAAGGCCCATTGGCATTTTGTTTATTACAGTACATGATCCATGAAAAGCCTATCTACCTGCAATTTACGTGATCTATGGAAGTGGGGTCATGACTTTCATGTGTAAATAACTGTGCATCTGGATTCTTTGAGAAGACCATGAAATGATTTTGAAGAAATTATTGTACCATCTATGACATGAATAGAATGGAGAAAAGAAGAATTTTAATGTCCATGAGGTCAAAGTAAGTTTATGAGATGACAGACACCGTCATTTTAGTTTTTAGATTTGTTGAACAACTGCTAAGAAACTTGATAATTCGTTCTTATTTTTTTTCAACTTTATCCTCTTCGAACAAATCTTGTAACAAAATAACCACTAAAATGTCCATTATATATATAATACACACCCTTTTACTTTATTGGCAAGAGATTTGCACAATTAGTTACAACTCCAAAGAATCAACCAATAGATGGTATAGGCTTTAAAGCTAAATTCCATGAAGCCATTTTACTATTCACTAGTTACAAAATTTTATTTTTTCTTTCATGATGTAATAATTTATAAGATTTAATCTCACAATCACTTGATTTAGGGCCAACCCATATTCACATCAAGATTGCCATTATTCACATGGTGACATTGACTAGTCCATTTCAAAAACAACATCAATATGAATAATCTATTCTCAATTCTATATCACCATGTCCTAATTATCAAAGGCTCTCCATTGATAAAGATCACTCCATTTACAATTCTATATCAACTAATGAAGTTATAAAGATTATATAGAGCTTTAAGTGCATTAACCTTTTATAATTATCACTTGTAAAAAATACATTTCTCTACAACTTTTAGGGGAAGAGGGGGTAGGGAGATGGGAAAGATATTTACTTATAGTTACTACAACTAAACTTAAAATATCAAGTACCTTAAATAATTTATCATAATAAGTGATTTTATGAATAAGATAATTGATTTAAAATAATTATTTTAGTATATTTTCTTGAAAAATATTGAGCAAAAACTTTTACTTGTAATTGGGCCTCATATTGACCAGCTATTCTAATCCACCATCTTCAAATATCTCTCAGTCATGATTTTTCCACTTATTCTAGTGTTGGTTGGGCTTCCCTATGCTTAAAGATACTCTACACTAAAGAGTGACTGAACTTGATTAGTTCCTCTTAAGGCCTACCCTTCATTAAACAATAATCTTAGTGATCTCTCTAGCTTCATTCTCCAACACTTGTGCTCAAGAAACATAAACTCTAGTATTTAAGTCAGCCTATTTCCTCTATATTGCCCAATTTATTTCTAATGTAGGAGCGTCCAATACATAAGAGAGATATTATCTCAATAAAAAATATTTTCTTTTACATTTGTTTTATTTTGCAAGTACATGGGATTGTCATAGTCATCATGTTCTTAGGTCATAGATGTTTGTTCATTCAATAGTCATCAATTTCAACACTCATAGTTCTAGATAATAATCTTATTATGTGGTATTGCATTCACATTACTACCTTCAAATTGACTTCAAAGCTTTAGGAGGTTGTATTATATCATGCCATGTTATTTCTAAGTATTTTTTATGGATTAATAAGTTATGCCTTGTAAACCTCACTTAAAAAGGGCCAAATTTAGCTATACACAATGCATTTGAATATCATGCTAATTAATAATGATATTCATAAGAAAATTAGTCTTAAGGAGATTCATGATGAAGACCATATGATGGAAGCATATAGGTATGTCTCACTTGTGGGTGTAGTGTCGTAAATTGTCACCCTTAAAAATTCCACACTATATTTTGTCCCTCCTAAATTATTGAACCTAATTAAGGTCCTAATTTCCTAAATTATGCATCTATAGCCTATTTTTACCACTTTCTGAGAAATTGCAAGCATTAAACAAAGGTATTCATTTAATGTTTTCCCCTTGACATCCTATTTTTTGAAAAATAGGGCCAGGATTGGGATGCCCTTGGGCGTCTGAGTCCCCCTATTTTACCGGGATCCAAATTTGAATATATGTTAGTGTCGATATTTAAACATTTGAAATTCAAGTTTCAAATGTTAGCTATTAGGATTTTTTTTTTTTAGAAATTAGAATAAATGCCTATAAATACCTAGTTATTGCATCATTTGAAATCTAACATGCATTAAGGAGAATTTATGAGAAATTATAATTGTCAAGAGCACTTCAAGCAAGTCAAGAGAAACATTTCAGAGCTTTACTGTAGCAATTCAAGATTCAAGCACCATGTTGAATCCTATGTAATTTTATGCATGTTTATGTTATCATTTTTTGTGAAGGCTAACCCTTGTTGTAGGTATTGGAAATTTGGAGATTGTTGGAAACTTGTGTTGTCCTTGATGTCAACAAATTAAATTGTTGCATTGATGTCAACCCATGAGGAAGAAAGTGTTGTGAAAGTGTGTTGTTTGTATTATGTTTTCACTGGTGTCAACCTCTAATGTAGCAATGATGGGTATGTTCTTGTGGATATCAACCTCTTGTGTGGTTGAGATGGTGTTTGTGGTGCTTGGTTTTCAAGTGCTTTTGAGAATATTTGAATAAAATAAATTTTAATGTCATAGAGTGGTGTAAAGTGTTTTTTTATGCATTTCTTCTTGTTTGAAGATGTTCTTGTGTGGTTTGGATGTGATGATCAATGGTGTTCAGAAGTTTTATATCTATATTTTTAGGTTCTACATTGTGTGGCAGAAGAAGTTGTGTTCACCAATGTGTGAACTGTGAAGCAATGTTGTCTGAGAGAAATGAGATTGCTTTGCATTTCTCCATAGTGAATTTTTTGGTGTTGCGGATATTCTAGGAACGTGCATATAATGTTTGTATCTACCTTCCCTTGAAGTTATAGGTGCTAAGTGTTAGTGTGAATGGGGTTATTTCCTAATTAGTTAGTAGTGAGGACCTATTCACATCATTAATAAGTTTACTTAAGAGTTATTTTCCTAGGTGGCATTCTAGAAACTAGTATTTAATGGGACCATATCTCATTAATAGGCATGTAGTTATCTAGACATTTAATATTTCTCTCATGCATTTATAATTATGCATTAGGCATTTAATGATTGCAACCAAGGTGGTTATCCAACTACCTCTCTTCTTTCCTATATAAGGAAGGCTCTTGTACATTTGTAAATTATTCTAAATCAATTCATCATAGATCATGTCATTTGATCAAGTTATCTTCTTGCTCATGATGCATCCACTTCTTTATTCATGTGGATGGTGTTCTTCTTGGTTGATCCTTTGAAGTGTGTGCAACTTCATTTGGGTTATTATTCATATTTCCAACATGAGATCAGAGCATAGGCCATAGGAGGTTCATCTCATATCGGGAAGTTGAGTTGAGGAGACTATCATAGGTTGAAGGGTTTTCATGAAGGGCTAGTTGTTCTCATCTGGGAGGGAACTGATTTATGAGGCAATTTGGGTCAGATCTGACCCCGCCATTATATTCAGAAGATTTCAAAACCTAAGGATCACCTACCCATTCGTTGAAATTCGAATTTGTCATTTGAAGGCCATCAGAGGTATTTTGTAATGACATTCAAGGGAAAAAGTACAAATCATATAAGTTGTAGGAAAAATTTCCTCCCCCCTTGTTGCAAAAAAAAATATTATTTCTCTAGTCAAGATCATATAAAATACTTCATATTCTAAGGTAAATTTAGTTTTTGGTGATTTTTCAAAAAACTCAGGTGACTATCTTAAATTTGGCAGCCAAATGACCGTCATGGAAGCCCCCTCATGTATTAATTAGGAAATTTTCTTAAAATCGCCATAACTTTTGACTCGAGTATCAATTTTTTGCAAACGAGATAGATCATTGGAAAGATGGTGTAGACATCCAAATTTGGACACTTAATTTATCCAAATTTATCACTTTTCATCTAAACATCCTCTTATCCGAGTTAATTAAGTAATATTACTATTATTTAATTAATATCCTTAATTCTGCCAAATCCCTAAGGTATTTATTAATTAAATACCTTACTCTCCTTAATCCTCTTTTCATCAAATGAATTAAATAAATATTACATTTATTTAATTCCTCACATGTCATTTTCATCTAATCCTAATCCATCTCCTAATTTCTTCATTAGGGATGTGCACATGCCTAATCCTTGATTAGGATGTGTCACATCCTCCAAATTTTGCAAGTTGGCTTCTAATCCTCATTTATCTTCTAATTACTTGAATAATTAATCTTAATCAGTACCTTGGTCAACTCTCTCCATCCCCCAAGGAATTTTTAATTCCTTTTTATTCCTCCAAGAATTCCCTTTTCCCATGCATCTTCTAGAACTTTTGACTTGTCACATCAAGTCACATGTGACAAACTCCCACCTTTTGGGAATATTGTCTTATCCACTAGATTCTTCCAATCATTGTGAATTTAAAATTCACTTTTATTCACCAAGATTCTTCCCATCTCCCAATGTACTTGCAAGGTACTTGTACTTCCCTCCACATCATGTACCTCTTCCACCTCACTTACACCTCATCTCCTCTTAGCCACTTCACCATCCACATGTCAAGATGTGAGGGCTTGTGAGTTCTCAACTCACCATAGCCCTTCATCTTGACCTTGTTGGATGAATCTTGATCGTTGAATTCTCTAGAGAATTCAAATTCTTCTATAAATACCCCCTCCTCAAGGGCATTTTTAAGACTTTTTCATTTGAAGTAACCTTATGCTGCCAATTTGCATTCTCAATCATTCACTATCATTTAGCCATCCACTTTGATCATCTTGCATATTCAATCTTGCATCTAGTTACATAAAAAGCCATCCAAGGAGCACACAAATTCATCCAAATCAAGGGTCAACCAAGGAGTCTTCAACAGCAAGGAAGGTATAATCGATTTACGTTTGTATTTCATCTCCTTTCCTTGTTTTATCACTCTTTAGGCTAATCATTGAAGTGTTCTTAGTATTTTATCACTTGCATTCTCAGTTATTTTGAACATTAGAGTAGGGTAAAATTCCAAGGTACACATTTCTGGCACACCCAGTGGGACCCACAAATGGGTTCTTGCATTTAACCTACATTTTTGTTAAGTATTTTGCAGAAAAAGGTCACAGAAAGGCGGAAGCGCCCTCTGTTTTATTGCAGAAAGGCGGAAGCGCCCTCTGCTTTACTGCAGAAAGGTGGAAGCGCCCTCTGCTTTACTGCAGAAAGGCGGAAGCACCCTTTGTTTCTACTGTAGAAAGGCGAAAGTGCCCTTTGTTTCTGCTGTAGAAAGGCGAAAGCGCCCTATATCTAAAAATTTGTTTTTTTCTAACAGTTTGTTGTAGTTAGGTGTATACGTCATTTTGCTTAGAAGATCTTTTCTAACACTTTCTTGCAGTGGGGCATACAACTTTCCTTTTTAAAAATCTGATAATGTTTCCTGCAGAGGGGTGGATATGCCCTTTCATTTTGAAAGGTTCTTTTCCTCTAACATTTTGCTGCAGAAAGGCGGAAGTGCCCTCTAATCTTACTGCAAAAAGGCGGAAGCGTCCCTGTTTTGTTGCAGAAAGGCGGAAGCGCCCCTATTTTTGTTGCAGAAAGGCAGAAGCGCCCCTGTTTTGCTGCAGAAAGGCGGAAGCGCCCCAAAACAGCATAGTTTTGAAGGTAAAACAGTCATTTTAGCGTTGTTTTTGCTCTCATTTTTAGCTATTTTCAAGTAATAACCCTCTGACATTGTTTTGGCAAGGATATTGGTGTTTTTTGCTAACGTTTTGCAACATATTATGGCGTAATTGACCAAGAACAAAGGAGAAGATAGCTAACGTTTACTTGCAGGGCCATCTATTTGATCAAAAAAAAAAAAATTTAAAAATTATCCTTATTGTTCGAATATAGTCTAATTAGGGGGAAGTAACCTTTATTGCTTGTTTTGCTTGTCTATTATTGTGTCACCCAAGGGGGCAGTAATTTGTTTTCACTTTCCCCTTGCACTT
>VDFB02086081.1:260810751-260850588 GCA_007258455.2 Sequoia sempervirens
TCAACTTTGTTCAAAAACCAAAATTGCTCAATTTTTTGACTCTATCTAGTGGTACCTTTTTTTTCTTCCTATCTAATCAAACCAATCCATTCCTCTAATCAAATACATACAATCATCTAATCAATCCAAGCACACCAATCCTATCAAGTTCATCCAATCACCATTATCCAATCAACATCATCTAATCATTTGATCCTATCCAATCAAATTGATCTAGTACTTTAATCAAATTCATCAAATCATCTACCTGATCCAATCATCTGTTTACCGAATCCCATCAAAATCAAAATCAATCCCATCGCATCATCCAATCATCCTAATCTGAGCTTTTGTCTAATCCTGATCTGAACTTGACCAAAATCTCGATTTGAGCTTTAATCCATTCCCATCCAAAATCTTTTATCCATCCTCTTTATCCTTTCACCATCATGAGTCCTTATCCTCCATCAATAGTGGTCAAGGGAAACCCTAATTACATCGATAACGATAACGAAAGTCTTGTCGATCAAGAGGTATACGACATAGATCCCCTTGACATTATAATATCTAGTAAGCTTTCTCCACCCACTTTCCAAAATCCAATTACTCCTATGAGTTACCCATTATTTTTTTATCCATGCCTAATCATGCTCCTTATGCCACCTTTGACAATGGATATCTAGTATCTTCTTCATCCCCATATTTGACATGTCCTTCATCTACATCATCCTCTTATACAACATCTACATCCTCTTATCCTAATTTTCTGTCCCAATACTCCTATTACAATTCCCCATACATGTCCCCCTATCGTAATCCTCTTTCCCAATCTTCCCATACTAATCCTACATCCACACCCTTTTACCTTAATCCTACATCCACATATCCTCATCCTAATCCACCATCCCAATACCCTTATTATAACCCATCCCCCACATCCTCTTGTCCCAATCCACCACCCATATCCTCGTGTCCTAATTCACCATCCCAATACCCCTATCTTAACCCTCCATCCAATCCTAATCCCCCATCTACTCATAGTCCTACATTCGATCCCATTCCTCCATCTAACCCTCGTCCACCAATCCATAATCCCTCATCCATTTCTACCACCCTAGCCAAGCCAACCATATGCAAGTCTCTCATTTCAGAAGTTCTCCAAGGACTCATGACAAAGAAGCCATCCCCAAATCCACATCTTGAATTCATGGAACCATGCCATCTAGATCCATCATCCACGGTCACTAGTGATGAGATCCTTCTCCATACCACACCTATTATTGATGTTATCACCCCTAGTACTGCTCAAACCATTGAAACCATTGAACCCACTAAATCCATTGAACTCCTATCTCCTACTCCAAGAACCACCGAATCCATTGAAGACACTCAATTCCAATCCACTCCCTCTACTCCTAGATCCAACCAAATCCAATCCACTCCTCCCACCCCTAGTAGCACCAAAACCCATTCCAATGAACCTCATGAATCTTCCATCCCTCCATCTTCCCCACTTGAAGAGTCCCAACAAGACTCTGTTACCATGCCTCCCACACATGATGAGTCACGCCAAGAGTCTAATCCAAAGCATGCCAAGATATCCCTGCCCAGATCAAGATCCTACCATCCCATCTATTCACTCCCAAGATCACAGCCCCCATCCATTCCATCCCATGATCCCCTTTGTCATTCAAGCTTTCCATCGCTTCCATCTCCATTCCCCATCGCATGAGCCTACTACCACAAATCCAGATCCTATCATGGCCCCCTACTCTCCTGATGTTGCTATCCCATCATCTCCTTCTCATGATCCCCATCATCACTTAAAAATGCTATCCCTACACCGCTAGACATTCCTTTGGTCCCTCTACACTTCTCCATGGTGGTCTCCCTAAGAAACAAAGCATATACACCAACCCTCCTCTTTCCACCTAATAATGAACCTGCAGATCATTCTTCCAGACAACAAAAATCCTGTCCTAGATCGAATGCTCAAGAGAATGAAGTATCAAGGAAAAGGTTTAGGCCTCATGAGCAAGGTATTTAGAGCCTTATCCATATAAAGAACATTTGTATCTCAAGGTCTTCATGTACTACCTATGACTCGCACCCAAAAAATGTTGCACAACCTCTAGAAGTCAATCAACAAGCCTCTTCCAAAAATAAATATTATAGGCTCTTTTCCATCGCCTCCACCAAATCATATGTTGCCATCCCTCCTCCTCTATCATATCACCAAAACCACCATCCATATTCCTCCTTCATCTGCTCCATCCATTTTGGGTCCTTACATCCCTCCATCTACCATCTCCAATCCTCCATCTACCATGCCCATGTTTCCTCTAGATCCTATGTCTATTATGGGATTCTATATCCTAAAATCACCTCCTCCATCTCATCCCATCCATCCCTTCATCCATTCATCACCTATCCATCTCATCCATCATAAACATCCCTCTCACATACCCCATAGTCAGGATCAACAAAGGCACTTACCTAAACATCCTCCATCTACACATAATCCCCATACTCCTACCTCCATCACTCCACATCATCCATCTCCTCACACCCATGTCATTGCTACTAAAAGCACTTTGGCTATCAAAGAAAAAATGCATAAATCCAAGCATCCACATGAATCTACGGCTCCCCATGTCCCCTCTAAAAGACATGGTGAAGAGAAGAAAAATATAAATCTACATCAAATCCGTAGGCCACAAAGACCCACCAAAGAAAAGATCAAAACCATGTGGATCCCAAAGAAAAAAGATGCAATGCCATCACATGAAAAATCAGTAAGAACATCCAAAGTCGCTAATCCAAAAGCTCATCATACACCCCTTTCATCTCCTGTTTTGGGTCCTTATGTCCCGAAATTCACCATTCCATCTCCTCCATTATCCCCACATTCTCCATCCCTTAATCCTATTATCTTTCCACATCCACCACCACATGTGCCAATGTTGGTCCTGAACACATCTCTCCATCACATATCCACCCCATCATTATATCCATACCCTTTCCAGCATCCCATCCATTATCCCATGTATCAACCCCATCAAATCCCTCTAATTCACCCTCATGCGTAATCCATTTAGCCTAATAAAGTTGTACCAACATCCAACAGTCACTTCAAACATGGGCTCATAACACCTTGATCCTTATCACATGTCTTCTAAATCTGCTTATCCACTTCCTTATCCTTACCCATCTCCTTCTGCATGACATCCAAAAAGTCAAAAAATCCACAAAATAAAAATCAAAAGAAAAAATTTAAAAAACAAAATAGTAAAGAGAAATAATTCGGTCTCAATGGTGAAAACTGGCAAACAATTTTGGATAAGTACCATGATGAAAAACCTAGCAACAGTGTCATGCGAAATCCCCATCCGTGACTTAGCAACTTCCTCTATATGCATTCCTCCATCCGGCTATGCTTCCCAGCTATGCAACCGTCTTCTTGTTATTCGTCCTCTTCATAAATCCCCTCCATCCCACCTATCTTCCGCATCCTACCATCATATCCCATTTATCTCCCATTCCCTCCATCCTTCTTGTGATCTTGATCAAAATAGGGGCACCTATCTATGCATGCTTTGGACACCTATTGGTATACATTCCCTTCATCCATGCTCTATCATATTCCTTAGCCACCCATCCTATCCTCATCTAGATATCTCCTTTATCTTCCCATCCACTTGTCTTTTATCCCTCATGCCTCCTCATATATGACATATCTAGAGTGGGAGCATCTGCTTCCTTTGTGACATAATCCTTGGAGACATCATCTATCCTAGCATCCCTTTCATCTCCCAATCCTTATGTCCCTATCCATCTATCACAGCATCCCTTCCATCTCCCCATCCTTATCTTCATCTCCCAATCCTTATATTCCCATCCATCCATCCAATCCCTTCCATCCCCCATCCCTATATCTCTATCCATTCTTTCATCTTTATCCTCATACCATCTCACAATCCTTTGTCATTGGTATCTGGCTATAGGCCTCCCCCCCATGCAACCCAATGCCATTTATCTCATCGTCATCACCCCTGCTTCTCTTGCACATCTTTCCAATCTCCTATCACTTTTCATCACTCATCTATCTATCATATCATCCTCCCAAGTCATTTCATGCTTTGATAACTATCCCATCCACGAGCTTTATACATATCATCATCCTATCCAATCCAAGTGTCTATCCTATCTTGTCATATCAATCCCATCTTTTTATCCACTTATCCTATCATCATCATCCTTTATCCATCTTGCTTTGGTCTTGTCGAACTACGTTGCCCCTGGCTTTCACGTAGGCAAGGTCGATCATTTGATCCGCCCCCGGGTTCCATCATCGATCTTCATTGTCCACTTTGCCCTTCTATCGTCTATCACCCGATCCATCGGTCTCCATCTTGGTCGGGTCCACCTTTCACTGAACTACGAGGGCTCTGTGCTTTCACGTAGGCAAGGCTAATCTTTGATCGGCCCCCGAGCCCCTAGGTCTTTAGGGTGTGTCAGTCCCATGTCTTGTCTTCCTTGTGTCGTACCATCAAGCTATGCCCTTATCTAGCCAGTTCTTCACAAACGAGATCCACTTGTATCATGAGATCCAAGCGATTTTGAACATCCCACGTCATAACGATCTTTTAGTTTAGTATCCATCATCTTTGGTCTCAATAGGATGCATCCTTCCTAACAGACCTCATCAACCCCATCCATCCCTTTTGATCATATGGCAAAGGACGTTTGAACTCGATTGCGATTGATACTTTTGGATTTTGTTTATCATTTGAGCTCCCTATTATCACTTGTCAAGGCCGCCATGATCCATCATATTATGGTGTGTTTTGACTGGTCAACATAGGGGCATATCTTGATCTTTTTATGTCTTTTTTTTTCTTCTTGGTTGTCCCACATAGTACCTACCAAGATCCCTGAGGTCTTGTGTTATGCTGGGGCATCCTTTTGTGCTTGTGGTTATCTCAATACCTGGCCTGACCAAGGTCTTTGTGACTTTGGGGTGTTGGGATAGCCTTCTTGTCTGTTGTGTTTATTTCATGCATTAGACACTATTACGCCTTGGTTCCACATACCCTGGCACTTGGTGTCTTATGCTATAGCAAAACTCAATACTCTGAAGATGGAAAATTGCATTAGGATTGCATTTCATTTTCCATTCTATCATCTTGCATGTATCCCCCCATCCATTCATCCTTCATCCTTATCTCACATCTCTATCCAATCCCCATCCATTCCATTTAGCCTGAATCATCTAATCATATCTTGGGTCTTGTTCTCAGTCTTGTTACAAGCGTGGATCCAATCATCCTCATCATCATCATCATCATCCCATTTTATTCTTCCATATCCCTTTGGTGTTGTTTTGGGATGTATCCTTCCCTCATCAACAACACTTTTGTCATCATCATCGGGAGGCATTCTTCCCTATCCTTTAGTGGTGTTTTGGGATGTACCCTTCCCTCATCAATACCACTCATTGGGATGTATCCTCCCCTATCTTCATGATTCATTGACAACACTCCATCCATCACCAACCCCTTTTGGCTTGTACCTTGACTGGGGCAACATCATCTTCATCTTTGCATCCGTTTGTGCTTTCCAACCTCCTATTGCCTTTTCATCCTTTCATATCCATCCCTTTACATCCTCCTCCTCATTTCCCATTTCTTCATCTCATCCATTTCGAGGGCACATCCATGTTCTCTTGAACCCACATGTCCTCTCGAGGGGGCATCCTCAATCCCTACTCTTCATCTTCACCCCCATCATCTTTCTTCCTAGTCATCCCTTGGATGACTGGGGCATCTTTTCCAATCTAACCATCTCCTTCTAGGTTCTATATTTTAATATTCTTTGAAATGATGCTACTTCATAACACCATCTCAAAGAGGGGCAAAATGTAGACATCCAAATTTGAACACTTAATTTATCCAAATTTATCACTTTTCATCTAAACATCCTCTTATCCGAGTTAATTAAGTAATATTACTATTATTTAATTAATATCCTTAATTCTTCCAAATCCTAAGGTATTTAATTAAAAAAATACCTTACTCTCCTTTTAATCCTCTTTCATCTAATAAATTAAATAAATATTACATTTTATTTAATTCCTCACATGTCATTTTCATCTAATCCTAATCCATCTCCTAATTTCTTCATTAGGGATGTGCACATACCTAATCCTTGATTAGGATGTGTCACATCCTCCAACTTTTGCAAGTTGGCTTCAATCCTCATTTATCTTCTAATTACTGATTAGTGTCTTAATCGGTACCTTGGTCAGCTCTCTCCATCCCCAAGGAATTTTTTAATTCATTTTTATTCCTCCAAGAATCCCCTTTTCCCATGCATCTTCTAGAACCTTTGACTTGTCATCAAGTCACATGTGACAAACTCCCACCTTTTGGGAATATTGTCTTATCCACTAGATTCTTCCAATCATTGTGAATTTAAAATTCACTTTTATTCACCCAAGATTCTTCCCATCTCCCAATGTACTTGCAAGGTACTTGTACTTCCTCCACATCATGTACTTCTCTTCCACCTCACTTACACCTCATCTCCTCTTAGCCACTTCACCATCCACATGTCAAGATGTGAGGGCTTGTGAGTTCTCAACTCACCATAGCCCTTCATCTTGACCTTGTTGGATGAATCTTGATCGTTGAATTCTCTAGAGAATTCAAATTCTTCTATAAATGCCCCCTCCTCAAGGGCATTTTTAAGACTTTTTCATTTGGAGTAACCTTATGCTACCAATTTGCATTCTCAATCATTCACTATCATTTAGCCATCCACTTTGATCATCTTGCATATTCAATCTTGCATCTAGTTACATCAAAAGCCATCCAAGGAGCACACAAATTCATCCAAATCAAGGGCCAACCAAGGAGTCTTCAACAGCAAGGAAGGTATAATCAATTTACGTTTGTATTTCATCTCCTTTCCTTGTTTTATCACTCTTTAGGCTAATCATTGAAGTGTTCTTAGTATTTTATCACTTGCATTCTCAGTTATTTTGAACATTAGAGTAGGGTAAAATTCCAAGGTACACAGCTAGTTTCAAGCACTTTCCATTGGCATAGAAATTATTATTAGATTTTATTCCTATAATTTTTTATCATAGATTGAATTCAGTGCTTCCTTTTAGACTCCTGAGCTCGTATCTCTTCACTAGTTTGTAACATTTTGGAGATTCTAGCGGCATTGCGAAGATGATTTAGAGCTCTATCATTTTGTCCATCTACTTTTTTCAGATTCATCCCCAGGTATACTTTATTGAGTTTTTGCAATTTGAGGCATTTACTTGATAACTTGGACATACTCCAATTTGGAGAAGGTATATTTATATTGTGAAGCTTCATTTTTAGTTGTGCATCATATTTGGGAGTTTCTATTTGATATTGAACGTCAATGTCTTTGTAATCTTGGAGATCAATCATAGTTTGTTATGGGTTTTTCATTTCATCCTTCACTAATTATGTTAGGAAGGGGAAACTATAAACAATGGATACATTGCATTATAAACCATCTCCAATCACTTTAGATATTGCCACATTTGTATGGTTTTGTTCCTCCTCCAACTAAAGGTATCCAAAAAATTTCTTGGTTTGCAGAAGGTATGATGTCTTAGAGGTTATTGCAATGCATGTTGATGATGATATTTTGAAAGCTATTAATCATTGCGATTGTCCTCATATTATTTGGACTAAGATATGGGAGCTATATGGAGATCTTCATACTCCACCATTCCCCAATGATCGTGATTCAAAATTTCATGTGCCTCTTCATTCTTCAGATAGGATACCCTATGATGATAATGTTATGTAGGGGCTTACAGATTTGGAATGCTTTGAATCTTCAAATGAGGATGTCAAGGGTTCTTCAAATGCTTCTTCTCCATCATGGAAAGTTGATGTACCTTCACCTTTAGTGATTCCTTGTCCAAATTCATTGATTGAGGCTTCCATCATTCCTATTCATCAGGACATATTCAGTTTTCTAGACTTGGGATCACAAGATGTCTTTGTTTCAGGTATTATTGACATGGCTACTTCTACAAGTTTGGAGGACATTCTTGAGGGGATATCTCTCCCTTATTCCAATTCTACTTTGGAGGGTTTTCTTGAGTCTCCACATTCCATTGTTTCGACCTTGATTGGGGATCCTTATCTTGGTGAGACTACCTTGGAGGCACTTGATTCCTTTTAAGATATTTCATATATGAGGCTTCTTCCCTCCCATTTCATTATGAAGTTGGAGTTTCTTCAACATCTACCATTGGATTTTCTTCTTCCTAGTGGGATACATGTGGTTTGTCGTAATTGGACACTCTTTTGGCTTCATACTTCTTTCAGTGGTTTTGAGGACACTTCATTCAAGGGGGCAATCTAGTCTCCATCTATTCCTTCAATGCAGGGATCATTGCATTGTCTTTGGATATTATTCAACATCAATTTCTACATAGTCCTAGTTTGTCACCTTCTTCATTGATTGGGCATGAACCTAATTTGATTATGACATCTTCATCTTCCTTGGTCAAGGAGACACATGAGTAGTTTTCAAAGACATCATCATCATACTCATTCATCTTTCCTTCCTTCAATCCCTATCTGGAATGGGAAGCATATCTGCATTTGTACTTGGTTTCATTTCTACCGAAAGGGAGACAAGTTTTTTGTTGATATTGGATCATGTTTTATCTTTAGGAACTTACCATTTTTGCATGTGATTACATATTGTGGAGGGGCTACATAGTCTCTCTATTTCCCTCTTTTGGGGGACTATTGATTATATAGTAGTCTTGTGATGGATGTAGCTCTTGGGGGGTATTGATGTTGATACCTCCATACATCACTTCCATTACTTATACATGATTAGCATTATATTTTGCATTATATCTCTTTTTTGGGGAGGATTTTTGTCCCATGAGGTTTTCTCCTTTTCTTCGTTTGTAAGATATTGCATCTTCATTTGTACATGGGTACCTAACATGGCCTAGTATTCAAGACCCATCATATTGCATTATATCTAAACTCCAAAGTTGCACATATGGGGAGTGTTAGTGTGAACAGGGTTATTTCCCAAATAGATAGTAGTGAGGACCTATTCACATCATTAATAAGATTACTTAGGAGTTAGTTTCCTAGGTGGAATTCTAGAAACTAGTATTTAATGGGACCATATCTCATTAATAGGCATGTAGTTATATAGGGATTTAATATTTCTCTCATGCATTTATAATTATGCATTAAGCATTTGTAAATCATTCTAGATCAATTCATCATAGACCATCATTTGATCAAGTTCTCTTCTTGCTCATGATACATCACTTCTTTATTCATGTGGATGGTGTTCTTCTTGGTTGATCCTTTGAAGTGTGCACAACTTCATTTAGGTTATTGTTCATATTTCAAACACTGATTTGTTCTGCAAAGTTGTTTGATGTGTTGGATGTTTGTGCCAATATGTTTGGTTGCATAGAATGAAGGTGTTCTTGATTTTTAGAAGGTCGCAGTGGTTGTGTAGAATATTATGATGGTGTTGGAGTATTTTGATATGTTGTATGAATAATCTGGAATGTTGTGTGGTCCACGAGATGTTTTCGGACCTTGAGAGGTGTGTTTTGTGTCTCTTTTTAGTGTTAGTGCAGGTTTGGATGACTTGGCGTGCTAGCACTAATTACAAAGGATAATTTTAATTGAGGAAGTGTTGAGAAGAATGCTTGTGTAGATTTGGGTCTTGGTTAAGTAGTGGCATGGTTTGGCTTCACTTCTTTATATTTTGGAAGTATTTGGTGCCAACCTATTTGGTGTTACACGGTAGAGGTGTATATGTTTCATTAAATCCAACCTAATTGATATTTTTTTAGGTCCCAGAGGGTATATATAAAAGAGAAATTTTGTGTGGACTGGATGGGAAGTGTGTGATGTGAAATTTATCAAGGTTGTTGATCTGAGTGTGAGCCTTAATGCTTATGACTTCCTAATGTAGTGAGTAGAAGTTGTCTACATTTTAGTCTATTTGATGTGTTGTTTGTGCTTCAATGGAATTGTACCTTCAGCATATGAGAGATGCATCGTTAGTAGTTCAAATTGGTAGTGATTCATCCCTTGTTTCTTCTTTCTTCTAGACAATGAGTCCTTTGGTAGTGAGCCACCAATAGTGAGCCTTTCTTTTTCTTTTTGGGCAGTGAGCCCTTGATAGTGAGCCTTATTATATTCGTTGTTACAATTCATATATTAGTGAGCTAATCCTCACCGTGGTTTTTCCCTTCTTGGGTTTTCCACGTAAATCTAGTGTTCTTATGTGTTTGATGTGTTTACATTACTGTTTTACATGTTATATTTTGTTAATGCATGTTAATATTTTAATGGTGCATAAGGGTTTAAGAACTAATGTAGATCTAAATGCTAATAAGGGTTTATGATGTTCTAAAAGTATACAACTGATTCACCCTCTCTCGTAGTTGTCCTTCACATCTCAAAATTTGTATTAGATTTGTGGTTTTCAGGAAGAAGCTTAACCACTTCAGGTAGATCAAAATGGTGCACAAGAAGCGGCAAAGCTCCTTTGTTTGATGGAACATATTATACCTACTAGAAAGCTAGAATGGAGTCTTTCTTAGTCTCCCTTGGATTTAGTGTTTGGTAGTATATTGAAAGAGGTTATACTATGCTTTCAAATGGACCATCAACTAATGATGAGACCAAAGAATATGAGAATAATGGAAAATCAAGGAATGTTATCCTACGTGGTCTTACTGATTCAAAACTTATGAAGGTTATAAGCTACAAGTCTAGTAAATATGTCTAGACAAAGTTGGAAGGAATCTATGAAGGAGATGACAAGGTCAAACAAGAAAAGATGTAGATCTACAAAGCCAAATTTGAAACCCTAAGGATGTCTGAAGATGAAGATATTTTTTCCTACATGATCAAATTTGATGAATTTGTCAATGCCATCAATGGTCTTGGTGGAAATATAGATGAAAGCGAAGTTGTGAAAAAGGTAATAAGAACTCTACCTAAAGCTTACAGTCATAAAGTTTTTGCTATCGAGGAAGCTTAGAATTTGGATCATTATTCTAGAGATCATATGTTTTGTGCTTTAACTTCTTTTGAAATAAGATTTTGGATGAGATACCACAAGCAAAGAAACCACTTTTAAAGTCTACAAAGTGGAAAAGGATGATGGATCAAATCCAGATGATATTGATGAGGTGCAAGTGAGCTTTGTGAGGATATTAAAAAAGGGTACTGGAAAATACAGAGGTAACCTACCTTTCAAATGTTTCAATTATGGAAAGATAGGTCATTATGAATCTAAATTTCCAATCAAAGTTAGCAATGACAAACAAAAGGATTATAAGGGTAAATTTTTCAAGAAGAGTTATTATGTTGAAAAGGATATTGGTGTTTCTGATGATAAAGAATTAGAATAGCATAATGAAGACATTGATGAATGCTTGTTCATGGCTTTAAATGTTGGAACTAATTCTACTAATCTTGAAAGTTGTATGAAGTAAA
This sequence comes from Sequoia sempervirens, assembly GCA_007258455.2. Classification (NCBI taxonomy): domain Eukaryota; kingdom Viridiplantae; phylum Streptophyta; class Pinopsida; order Cupressales; family Cupressaceae; genus Sequoia; species Sequoia sempervirens. The sequence continues at coordinate 260,822,283 of VDFB02086081.1, forward strand.
ATGCTCTGAAAATAATTCATAATATTGAAGGAACTATGTTAACTAATTTTCATGCTAGTGAGGAGAAGAACTATTGGATCATTGATAGTGAATACTCAAATCATATGACAAGTGATAAGAGTAAGATTGTTAAGCTTGAAAAGTATGATGGTTTTCTTGTTAATTTTGGTGATGATACATCTACTAAGATCTATGGAAAAGGTTCAATTGGTTTTGATGGAAAGCATAATAAAGATGATGTTCTTTATGTCAAGGTTCTTCGACATAATCTTCTATATAGAAAAAATGTGTAGCAAAGGATATAATCTTGTATTTTAGAATGGTGGTTGTGAAATTAGAAAGGAAGCTCTGGTATTCTAGTTACTGTTGGAACAAGGATAAGAGGCAATGTCTATCAACTCAAAGGTAATGGTGCAAAGTGCTTTATGTCTCAAACTAATGAAATTTGGCTATAACATAGAAGAATGGGTCACATAAATTTTGATAGCCTAGCAAGGATAATTTCTACTAATGTTGTGAGAGATTTCACTAGTACAAAAACAACAATATATGACTAAATAAACTACTAAAAATTGCATATAAATGACTAATTTTGGTCACGCGACTATTAGTAGTTTATTGTTGGTCATTTATAACGCGTCCAAATTTATGACTAAACTATTTTAGTCATTGATTTTTAGTCATTGATTTGGTCATTGATTTGGTCATTGATTTGGTCATTGATTTAGTCATTAATTTAGTTATTAATTTAGTCATTGATTGTTGTTAACTGCTCATTTATTTAGTCATGGTAGTGATTTATTTAGTCATTAATTTAGTCATTGATTGCTGTTAACTGGTCATTTATTTAGTTATGGTAGTCATATATTTAGTCATTACTTTAGTCATATATTTAGTCATTAATTTAGTCATATATTTAGTCATTAATTTATTCATTACTTTAGTCATATATTTAGTCATTAATTTAGTCATTACTTTAGTCATTAATTTAGTCATATATTTAGTCATGTATTTAGTAATATATTTAGTCATGTATTTAGTCATGTATTTAGTCATTACTTTAGTCATTACAAATCAAATCTAACTTAATTAATCCTCATAGATTTATGCATATAAACTTCAAGTATCATAGATATTCAAATGTTGAAGAAGCACCATGAAATGAAGACTAAAATACTTGAACAAATATGATTGATCACACAAACACAAACAGATTACAAATCAAGAGGAGCCACAACACTATATTTATGAGTGGAGAAAAAACCACTGTGAAAATTTACTTCACTAAGCCTCATTGGCAAATCAAAATCTCATTGGTTATATTCAATGTCTCAATGACATTGTACAACTTACAGACACTATATAAACAGAATAATCCTATTTTACTATACTTATATTATTTTCCCCTTCCTTAACTACAGTCCTTTTGGAAGGGTAGCAACCTCCTATAGGGGCTTGACCCATTTAATCCCCTTGCAAATCCACAACTTTCCTACCACTATTGGTTTCAGCTCTTCCAAACTCTTCATCACTGGTATTCACCTTTCACTTCTCCAATTTGGAGATATAGCCTAAAAATAAGGTTTCAAAATTTGCACATCAAAAACTCAGGAAAGTCAAATAATACAGAGGATCAAATTCAAACATTTTCTTTTCCTTTTCCAACTATGGCACCCTAAACTTAGGTGCTAGATATAGTGAATGTATCAAAATTAAATATAAATGTTATACTTCTGAAGTTTCAAATTTCCTCTTCACTATATAGACAACTAAAAGGAAAAAGTACAAATATAATACCTACTAACATAGCTGCCAATAAAATAGAATATTGTAACTTTAGAGTGTGTCTTCATGGAGGCATTCTATCAATTGGTAAGCAAAATGCTACTCATTGTGGGTACTTTTTATGCAAACATTTTCACACAATAAAGGTAAACAAAATATAAAACTAATAAATTTCATTCATAGCATAGATATAAGAAAATTGTATACTTGAGCACCTTCTTTCATTGAATGTGCCTCATGTCCAGTATGATGATTTTAAAGGGTGGAGAAAGATAACTACTAAAAGTAGCCAAATAAAGGAATAAGCAAAATCAATGAAGCTGAAATTTGAAATACTTTATCAAAAAATTTCAAGCTCTAACAAAATCTCATGGCTTTAGTTATATTATTTGTGGTGTATATATCGCCCGATTTAGAGCAACCCTACCCTCCCATTTGACGAGCTCACCTCTCCAATTTGACGAGCTACAACCTGAAAATAAGATTTTGACAAGGGTTTTAGAGTATTGCATAGCCAATTAGAGTAGATATGAGGAATGTCCACAATACCTGGACAACAAAAATGCATAGAACCACAAAAATTGCAAGCAAACAGATAATAAGTTGAGAGTCTTTCGAACACTTTTATAAGGAACAAAATTCTTAAGAGACCAAATATATTGTGCTTAGAAAAACTCCATGTTTGGTTTTACATAAAATTACAATTTGCAAGATCTAGGATTTAAGGCAATTGGATCTTGAGGTGGCAGATTAATGAGAGGAGGGAAGTACTTAACAATAAATAATACAAGAAACAAGTGTATAGGCTATCCACACAAACAACAAAGGGCCGAATATTTGGAAAGAATGAATGATGCATGATCAAATTTAGTGTCAACAATTAATACCAAGATGTAACACACATGCAGATCGCAGTTCAATGCAACTAAAGGAATTTTAAAGTGTTGGACGGTGACGGGGTTGGTACATTCGACATTAATGGCTACGTGTGGAGATTTAATGTGGTTTAAACCCTCTAAGTCCTCATTTTTTGATGCTTTTTCAAAGTTTTATGGTGGAGAGGAATTACTGAAACGGTCTGGTATTGGGTGTTGGCTCTGGAGTTACAAAATTACAATGGAGGAAAATTTCACGCTCATGACATAGCGACAACTTTCTCCATTTCATGATGTAGTCTTGGAGAGGAGACTGAAAGGGATGTTTTTATTCAGTGATGAGAGGTTGGTGCAGTGTGTGCAGCTGATTTTGAGTACAGGGTTTGGAATTCTCAGGCACATGTTTCACACAAACATGGACGTGTACTCTCTGATCATGGCATGGGGGTTAGATTTAGGAGAGATAGTGAAAACAGTCAGGAAGGTGATGGAAGCGATTGTGCACAATGATTACTTGAAGGGAATGGAATCAATTTTGGAATGGGTTGTTTTGGGTGTTGGGTTGGATGTGCATGAAGGATTGGTGACTGAAGAAGGTAATGAATTTGAAGGTTGCATTCCTTACGTGTGATGGTCGGAAGGGAGCCTTAAATCCCAATGGAGAGAGGAAGCCAAGTGTGGGTGGGAGGCCTTGAAGTTGTTTATGAAGCTAATGGAAGTCGAAGCAGTGATTGTCCAGGCACAAGAAAAAGCTACCAGAATGGAAAGAAAAGAGTTGTGTCCTCAGAAGAGGAAGGTGACGAGCACATCAGGGAGCAGTGCAGACCTGGGTAGCTCAACATGAGCATAATAGTTTTTTTGTGTCTTATGTGAATAAAATTTTGTTTCTCCATTGTACATGTTGCTAAATTTGGGGTTTAGCCTTGTGAGCAATGTAATGGGTTAGCAGTTAAATGCTAGGTGGTCGAGGTAGGTATAAGTTTTTTTTGCAATGAAACTGTTGATGCACAATTTTTTGAATTCGAAGTAGTAGATTAGGGTGTTGGTAGGTTTTTTGATAAATTTATGAAACAATGGTGTTATCTATAGGTGATTTTTTGGTTGTAGAAGGATGCATAAAAAGAATTTAGTTGATGTCTTTGATCCATTTATGAATATTTGAATCAAATCATTGTCATATTATCAAAGAGCTTGCACAACAGTTGAGTAGCCACAAATTTGTCAAAAAACATTAATCAATGAACCTAGCAGACCAATTAACTAACTTGATTATTATATTGCTATCATGGTTAAGCATGATATCTCCCCATTGGTGGGATGTTGTGTTGTATTCCACCAATATGTTCTAGTGTTGACGATATTCTTTCATCAGTCTATCGGTGGAGCTATGAGGGGAGTTCCCCCGATGTAGTAATGTTAGGCCAATAGTGAATATAGGTTGAGTATTTCCAGCAACACTACTTTTTTAGTTGGATCTTAAAAATGTTACAACTTATGTTCTTCTCTAAAACATCTATATGAGGTTCAAATAGTAAAGAGATTGATGAAATATAGAGGAATTAAAAATATACCTGGATATTATAGTTTGATATGCTCTAGTAGAAATATATGCAAGATGTGGAATCGTAGAAAAAACACCTAAATTCTTTGACAAAATTCCTCAAAGAGATGTCATCTCATGGAATGAAATGATTGATTGCAGAATGTGCACAAAATGGATTTTGCAAGGAACCTCTCAAAATCTTTGAATTAATGAAGCACTCTAGAACACATCCTAACATTGTAAGCTTTGATTGGGTTCTAGGTGCATGCAGTCATGCAGGTTTAGTGGATGAGGGATGCACATACTTCACACATCAGTAACCCTTATTGCATTACAATTTACATATATAGTTGATCATTAGGTGTGCATGGTTGATCAACCATTCATATTTTCACCTCTAAATCTATAAATCCATCATTCCTTCCAAAAATTTAGGGATCATTCTGAAAAAGTCTCTGATCCATTTATGAATATTTGAATCAAATAATTGTCATATTATCAAAGAGCTTGCACAACAGTTGAGCATCCACAAATCCATAAAAAAAAATTAATCAACGAACCTAGCTGACCAATTAACTAACTTGATTATTATATTGCTATCATGGTTAATCATGTTATTGCCCCATCAGTGGGACGTTGTGTTATCTTTCGCCGATATGTTCTAGTGTTGTCGATATGCTTTCATCGGTCTATCGATGGATCTATGACGGGAGTTCCCCCGATGTAGTAATGTTAGGACGATAGTGAATATAGGCTGAGTATTTCCAACAAAACTACTTTTTTAGTTAATGCCAAAGATCACAAATCTTATCAATGCAATCTACAAAGAATGCCAAGTTGGAAAGAAAAAAAAGGCAAGATTCAAGACAAAAAGAATATTCTACCATAGGTCTCTTGGAGTTAGTGCATATAGATCTGTGTGGACCTACCAAAATCAAAAGCTCGTGTGGTGACATGTATTTCATGTTATTAATTGATGATTATTTTAGAATGGATTGGGTTACATTTCTCAAAGAAAAATCAGAAGCACTAAACAAGTTTAAATCATTTAAGGCTATGGTTGAGAATGAAATGGATCTAAACATCAAATGTGTGAGGTTTGATTTTGTGAAGAACATGGAATAAAGAGGCATTTTTCATCCCCTAGAACTCCTCAACAAAATGGAGTTATGGAGAGGAAAAACAAAATAGTTTAGGAAGCGGCTAAGACAGTGATGAAGGAAGCTAATATTTTGGATGTCTATTGGAGATAAACACTTCATACTATAGTCTACATTCTTAATAGATGTCAAGCAAGAGCAAATAGTACAAAAACTCCCTATGAGTTATAGTATGGTAAACTCCCTAATGTGAAGTATTTATGAGTTTTTGGAAGAAAATGCTATATTAGAAGAGACGAAAAAAACTTAAGAAAGTTTGATACAAGATTTGATGAAGGAATCTTCCTTGGATACTCCGCAAGAAGCAAGGCCTACTGGTGTTACAACATGAGATTGAAGAATATTGTTAAGAGTGCAAGTGTCAAAGTAGATGAAGAACCAAATCAAATTTTAGTACTAATAGAAGGATATGAATCTGATGAATCCCCTTGTAGTGAAGAAGAAAAAGCTAAAGACAAAGGAAAAGATGTAACAGTTGAAAAGGAAGAAGCTCTAGAAAAGAATCCTAAGACTTATAAGTACGTGTAGAAGAATCATTCAGAAGATCAAATCATTGAAGATAAGAGAAAAGGTGTGCTAACAAGAATAAAAGTTGCTATGAAAAAGGAACAAGTAATTTTTTGTTTACTTTCTGAGGTGGAACCAAAAATAGTGACTAAGGCATGCAAAGATGAAAATTGGGTCAAGGAAATGATGAAAGAGTTGGAATAGATAGAGAATAATCTGACTTGGGAATTGGTCCCAAGATCAACAGATAAGAATGTGATTCCAACACTAAGTGGGTATTCTAGAACAAGCTAAATGAAGATGGAAAATTTGTTAGGAACAAGGCTAGACTTGTGTGTAAGGGTTACTCACAAGTTGAAGGTATAGATTTTGAGGAAACTTTTCCTTTGATTACAAGAATGGAAGCTATCAAGATGTTTTTAGCTTTTGCAACACATAAGGATTTCAATGTATATCAAACGGATGTGAAGTCTATATTCTTGAATGGTGATTGGAAGAAGAGCTATACATTGAACAACTAGAAGTTTTTTAGTTGTCAAAAGATGCTAATATGGTCTACAGATTGAAGAAAGCATTGTATGAACTAAAACAAGATCCTAGAGCTTGGTATACAAAGATAGATAAGTATTTTCTATAGCAAGGCTTCAAAAAAGGTACTGCAAATAGAAATTTGTATTTTAAAGTTGAAGCAAAGAAAATCTTGATTGTGGTGGTATATGTTGATGACATAATCTTTAGAGGAAATGAAGATATGGACAAGAAGTTTGCAAAGGAAATGAAAAAATAATTTGAAATGTCAATGTGTAGGGAGATGAATTTCTTCCTTGGTTTGTAGAGCAGTCAATCAGAGAAAGGTATATTCATATCATAGTCTAAGTATGTCAAGGAATTGTTGAAGAAGTTTGGAATGGATGACTCTAAACCGGTATGTACTCCTATGGTTACTAGTTATAAGTTAAGAAAGAATGATGAATCTCCTGAGATAGATTAGAGCAAGTCTAGATCAATGATTAGTGGACTATTATACGTTACTACTACTAGACTAGATATCATGCATTTAGTTTGTCTTATGGCTAGATGTCAAGAAGATCCCAAAGAATCTCATGTTGCAATAGTGAAGAGGATATTCAAATATTTGAAGGGCACTCCAGATTGTGGTTTGTGGTATCCTAAGGATACTGACTTCTCCTTGAGTTCATATACAGATGTAGATTGGACTAGATGTGTAGATAATAGGAAAAGTACAAGTGGTCATGATTTCTTCCTTAGAATTAGGTTGGTTTCATGTCATTATCTACTGTAGAAGCAAAATATATTGTAGCAACATCATGTTGCACACAGGTGTTATGGATGAAGCAAACATTGAAATATATTAGAGTTTCATAATATGAACCTATTCCTATCTTTTTTGATAATACAAGTGTGATCAACATTTCAAAGAATTTGGTAATACATTCAAGAAAAAAACATATCTCAATCTGGTATCACTTCTTGAGAGAGAAAGTTGCAAAGAATGAGGTGAAGTTGGAGTATGTACCTATTAAGGATCAAGTTGTTGATATTTTCACAACTTGGCTTTTCTAAAAGATACTTTTAAGTATCTCTAGGAGAAGTTAGGGGTTATTGCTCCTCCTTTCAACTAGATGCATAAGTGTGTGCATTTGTCCAGGAAGCACTTCAAGCTATATCTCTTGGTCTTGGACTGATGTTGAAGGTTACCTCTTAGGGGGAGTAGGTAGTAGTAGTTGTTGGTTGATGTAGTTTGATGGATCATATTCTATATTCCTAAGGGGGAGTATGTTGGAAGATAGTACAAAAGAACAAGTGGTGTATGTAGGTGTTTCCCTTTGTATGTTGTCAAAGGGGGAGAAAAAGTTGAAGTGGTTGAAAATCCATAATGTAGAAATAGATATGTTCTGAAGACCATAGGGGAGAGTGTATGGAAATATGTTAAATTCTGAATAAAAGAAAGGAAAATATGTGTTTTCCTTTGTCATTGATGTGAAAGGGGGAGATATTTAGCTGAAAAACCATATGAAGAGAAAGAGAGAATAAATGCTTGTGTAAGGGGGAGTTGTGTGCATTGATGTGCAATATGTGTTGTTGATCAAAGTTGCTAGTTGCTACTAATGGTTTTTCATACCAAGTGTTTCCATCAATGACAAAGGGGGATATTGTTGGAATTTTGGAGATTGTTGAAAACTTGTGTTGTCATTGATGTCAACAAAGTATTGTTGCATTGATGCCAACCCTTGAGGAAGCAAGTGTGTTCAAGTGTGTTATTTTTATTATGTTGTCACTAGTGCCAACCTCTTGTGGGGTTGAGATGCTAAGAAGGTTTTGTAGATGTTGAGATGGTGTTTGTGGTGCTTGGTTTCCAAATTCTTTTGAGAAAATTTGAATAAAAGAAAGTTCAGTGTGATAAAGTGGTGTTTTGCATTTTGCTCTGCATTTCTAATTGTTTGAATATGTGCTTGTGTAGTTTGGACATGATGATCAAAGGTATTTAGAGGTGTTATATCTAGAGTTTCAGGTTCTAGATTACATGGAAAAATAAGTTGTGTTCACGAGTGTGTGAACTATGAAGCAATGTTGTTTGGGAGAAATGAGATTGCTCTACATTTCTCCATAGTAAAGTTTCTAGTGTTGCATATCTAGGAACATGCATATAATTTTTGTATCTACCTTCCCTTGAAGTTATAGGTGTTTAGTTTTTCTACAAATTTTTTTGATGTGTTGGATTTTTGTGCCAATATATTTGGTTGCATAGAATGAAGGTGTTCTTGATTTTTAGGAAGTTACAGTGGTTGTGTAGAATAAATGATGGTGTTGGAGTATTCTAATATGTTGTATGAGCAGTGTGGAATGTTTATATGTGGTATGTGAGATGTTTTTGGACCTTGGAAGGTGTGTTTGTTGTTGCTTGTTAGTGTTAGTGCAAGTTTGGTTGACCTGGCATGCTAGTGCTAATTGCAGAGGATAATTGATGATTGAGGAAGTGTTGAGAAGAGTGCTTGTGTAGATTTGGGTCCTAGTTAAGTAGTGGCATAGTTTGGCTTCACTTATTTATATTGTGGAAGTATTTGGTGTCATCATATTTGGTGTTACATGGTAGAGGTGTATACGTTTCATTAAGGCCGACCTAATTGAGATTATTTTAGGTTGTGGAGGGAATATATACAAGGAGAATTGTTGTGTTGATTATGTGGGAAGTGTGTGATGTGAAATTGATCAAGGTTGTTGATCTGAACTTGTGAGTGTTAATACATATGACTTCCTAATGCAATGAGCAAAAGGTGTCTGCATTTCAGTCTGTTTGTTGTATTGTTTGTGCTTCAATGGAGTTGTACCTTCGAAATATGAGAGATGCATTGTTAGAAGTTCAAATTGGTAGTGATTCATCTCTTATTTCTTATTCCTTTTGAATAGTGATTCCTTTAGTAGTGAGCCCTCGGTAGTGAGACTTATTTATCTTTCTGAGTGCAATGAACCCTTAGCAATGAGCCTTGTTGTATTAAGTGTTACAATTCATCTATATTAGTCAAGCTAATCCTCACCATAGTTTTTCCCTTCTTTGGTTTTCCTTATAAATATGGTGTTCTTATGGGTTTGATGTGTTTGTATTATTGTTTTACATGTTTACATTTTGTTAATGCATGTTAAGAGTTTAATGGTGGGTAAGGGTTTAAGAACTAATGCATATATGAATGTTAATGATGGTTTCTAATGTTTGAAAAGTATAAAACTAATTCACCACCCCCTCTTAGTTTTCATGTGCATCTAAAATAGGTCTCCAAGAAATTCAAGCAATCAAGAAAACAAGATCCAAGCCCTTGAAGTGATATGCATGACTTCAGTCCTTCAAGGAAGCCATTGAAGTGTAGTGAGTTGCAGAACTTTTTTGATTCATCATTCCTTCCTATCATTTATCCATTTTTATTATTGAAATTTCCATTGTGAAAGTGGAAACACTAACATGGGGTTTGACTAAGGTAAGCCCCTAAATGGCACAACATTTCTTCTCTTTTTGAATGTGTCAATTTTAGGTTTGGAAAGGAATGAAGGAATTTTGAAGATCATGTATTCATTTTTGCATTCAAAGCCCTACACCTTTTCGACCACATAAACTCACCTACAAAATTATCTAATAGTGATTTGACAAGTTTGAAAGCATAAATGAAAGTCTCAAATTTGACATCAAAGGATTGTAAAAGCATAGCAGGACACCCCAATGAAGACTCAAACACCCTTGGGTGCCTATGTACTCCTACAGTGACTGAAATGAAACTTTTAGGACAAGTACACAACACTCTTCCCTTCCCAAATCTTCCTGAAAATCTCTATTTTAGCCTGTCAGTTATCAAGATCTTGCAATTTTCATACCAGGGCACATAGTCTAATTAGGTTAATCAAGGAAAATCAATTCCAATCCATTTCAAGGCTCAAAATGATCAAATCCAGGTTTGATTGACTCACCTTCATGGTTGAAATTCAATCTAAACACCTTGTTGATTTGCATCCCAATGCACCTTTAAAAAAGGAGAAAAAGTAATCCTAGGCATAGACATTTAAACTTAGGGCCCCCTTTTTCTACGTTACAATGGGTCATATGCTAATTTAGCAATTTATACAAAATAGTATGCACCAATCTTTGGATACAAGGAAAAATAGATTAAGCTCATTAGATGTGATGTTTTTGACATACATATGTGTGTTCCTTAAATATTCTATGTGGTAAGCTTTTTAATCCAAGCCACATGTAATAATTTTATTAAACATATTTTTTTTATTCAAATTATCTTTTCCAAGATTAAACAAAGACATCATGACATAAAAAATTTCATGAATATGTCAATCAACGTATTTTTTCTTAAAAATATATTTTTTAATGTTTATTTAGTTATTTTATATTTTCTAATCAAAATAGGTTTATGAAAGGAATAATAACCATCCAAGATGAAACCAAGAGAAACCACACCAAATATCCAAGAAGAGACAAGAATTTGTAATGGAGGGAAACAAAGAAAAAACCCCCTCTATTATGAAGATGACATAAAGCCTAAAGAATATTACAATGAGAGAGAGTAGAGAACTTGAGCATAAAATTCTTCTAATGAAGGAGAGAAGAACATCAATAAATAGATAAAAATGATTTGCATAAGTAACTCTTAATTCTATGCATGCCACCTTTCATCATATGTGTATGTAAGGTGTCAAGATTATCATGAGGAGGCTACACTTAAGCCTTATGTCATGTCTCTGAAAGCTGACACTAGGATAACCAAAGGAATATTTAAAAATATTTTAACCATTTGATATTACATAATTATAGTTGTCCAAGACAATATTATAATTATGAATACTATAAATAACGTCATAAATATTATTATGATATAGTAGATATTAAAGTATATAAAATAATATTATAATTACGATTATAAATATAATGGATAATATGATATTCATAAGAAAATCTAAATAATCAAATACAAAAAGAAATTATGATTATTAAAAAGAATCATAGAAGAAATAATGCTAATGAAACAAATATAAAATATAACATACAAAATAAAAGAAATAGATATTGCTAAGACCTGATCCCTAAAAGGCTCCTAACGTGATTATTAGACAACAAATACAATTTGCAAAGGATGGATCAAAAATTACTAGGGTACCAGTCCAGAAGAGAGCACCGATTACATAAAAGACATGCCTCAAATCAAGTCTCTTGGTCGGCCCATACAAGCAAATTAATAAATAATAAACATAATATAAATTAAAATTAAAATAACAATGATCTTATAATACCAAAACTTAATGGTAAATATTCCTATTTATATTACATTAGCTTAAACCTGCAAATCAAATTGCACAAAGGCTTTAGTGGACGCGTTTGGCTTGAATGGAGGAAGTGGCGTTTGAAACTTAGAGAAGCGAATTGTTTGAAGGGACATGACGCTCCCATCCGCCAGGGATAAATGGAGGCTTGACCAAATGCAAAGAGAGGGATGGTGGAAAAAACATCATCAAGGAACAGGATTCGGGTCTGCCATTGATAGCAGGGTTGATCCTAAATTAAACGTCATTAAGCAAGTCTGAAAGGCATTGGGAAAGGACAAAGAAAGATATATTATGAGAAATAAATCACCGTAGCATCTAAAAAGGATACCTTCTAAAAATCACATATTCTTAGAGGTACAGGTAGAATTTATACATGAGACGGCCAGCGATCTGAGAAGGAGAGAATGGGAGATTACGAGGAGTCTTTAAGAGAATCCTAGATGATAAAGGAGTCAATTAATATATTATATAGAGTCTTGGAGGCCATAATGAGTATTCGACGCTAGGAAAGACAAATGATGCATTGGTATAGGTAGCCGCAACTATCCTATAAGAGATACCACATAAAAAAAATAATCCAATATACTATTAATTCGAATGTCTCTAACATATTATGATTTATGAATATATTTAAATATATTATGATGAATGAATTGTTGAAAACGTAGCTCAGAGGTGTCTCATGTAAGTGGATCAGGTGTGTCCTGTAACCACTAAATCTAATTACTTGTTGTTGGCATTCATTATCCTTATCATAGCTACCGTATGTAAGTGTAAAATAGGTATCAAGATATATATGTATAAATAGATAAATATATATATGTTATTTTGAATTGGACAACTAATGACATTATGATGATCTATTCCATCATGAGTATTTTGTGTGGTAACCACATGAAACAACTAGGGAAGGCTAGAAAAGAAGGCTATTTACATCTCTACACCCCTAGCAATATTGAAGACAACTATGATGTATCATTCTATTGGAACATGGAATAAGAGGGCAACATCGTAACTAGAAATTAAGAGGTTTCTGTAGAGAAAAGTGGTAAGTATTGGGTAATTTATTTCATAGCTCTAAAACAATAATCATAAATACCTTTATACAATTAGAAAATAATATTTGTTAAATATGTTATGAATGCAAATATTAATGATTGATAAATATATTAGGAATTGGTAAGTAATAAAAAAATATATAAATATCATCAGGAGTTGTTGCACATACATTCATATGGTAAATAGATTATTTACATTGAACTCTTAATATCTTGATAAATTCATGAATCCCCATAGCATGGTGCAATTATGGGTAAATTGTCAATATGATAATCATTAGATGCAATTGTTTGTATCATCAAACAATCATGTAGTTGGTTGAGGGATGGAATCGATAGGTTGAGCAAGTGCTAGATTTCTCCTCTAAGTACTCCACCCACAATGATGACTGGTGGTCTACCATTTTTGGTCCAAGGGGGCTTGTTGTATCCACTCTTGGACTTAGAGAGAGTATCTATGGGCCTCCTATTGAAATCCTTCCTCCAAATGATCACATGGTTGGATCAACTTGAGGAACTCTCCATCATAGTAGGAGATGGGGAAATAGGAGGTGCAGAAGGGATAGCAGGTGCTAGAGGCCCTTCCAAGTAGTCCACCCACATGGATGACTGTGTGTCTGCCATTGTTGGGCCAAGAGGGCATGTGTAGCTACTCTTGGGCTTGGAAGGAACACCTCTATGGGAATTCCAATGCAACCATCCTATTTGACCATACCTATGACTAAGAAGACCAATAATTTCAGCAAGGTGTGGTTTTATACTACGTGTGCCTTACATCTATTCAAGTATATACTTTGAGATAATTTGTGTGTATTCAAGGTTAACTTTGTGGCTTATATATATGCTTTGTTACATTTGTTCATGTGAATACTTGTATATTACGTGAATTCGAGTGTCTGATTCATACTCATGTATATCCTTGATGACCTTGGGATGGTGGACAGTTCCAAGGTGTAGTATGGGATGCACTGAATCCCCCTTCCCAATTGTGTTTGTATTTGAGTGTATACTCTATGACTTATGATTGTATTTGTATTTGGGTGTATACTCTATGAATTGTGATTGAATTTGTATTTGAGTGTACACTCTATGACTTGTATATGTATTCAAGTGTATACTCTCTGATGTTTTTTTATACTTTGTGACCTTAAATTCAAGTGTGTACTTCATGATGATGTATTTGAGTGTATACTCTATGAAATTGTATTTGTTGTGACTTTTATTCAAGTGTATACTTTATGACATACGGGTATGCTTTGTGGCTTCATGCACTTGTGCATATACTTCATGTATTATTCACACATATACTTCATGCTTTACCTATCCTATGGTGTTTTTGTTTCATGGTATCTATGGACATGCTTAGCATCTTGCTTGCCCACTTCATGACTGATGTACACTAATACATGACTATTTTGATCTTAAATGTATACTTTTTGTTTGCATAATTCATGCCTTATATGTATTTGTTTATATCTTCAAGCATTCTTATGCCTATCTTCTTTATGTATGTTCATTTCATGCTTTATGTATAGTCAACTAAATGCGTCATATTGTGTATTTGTGTGTATGCTTGAGTGTACTTAATTATCTTCTTAAATTCATGCCCCATGATTACACTTCGTGTATCTCAGGTGTGTTTATTTTTATTTATTGAATGCATTTATTCCATGCATAGAAGTAAATTTGAGTGTACTTGAATGCTATACATACTCATGCCTTATGTAATGACTAACTATTTCTCGCTCTATGGAGCAATTCCTATATGTATGCTTTATGTGTGCTAATATGAATACTTCATGCTTCATCTACTTCGTAATTGATATGTGTCCTCATGTTTGAATGCCTATATGATCTTCATATCTCGTGTGTATTCATGTATATGATCTTGCCAATATGTATTACAATACCTTGGATGTATCCCTACATGTATTTCTATAACCTATAAGTAATCATTTGTTCTCATGTGAAGGATTCACGCTTATAGGTATAATTCATGACTATATGAAGTTATGTACTACTACTTACAACAATGTCTTGCAAATACTCCATGTGTACACTCCATTTATATGTTTCATGAGTTTATGATAGGTTTTCCTTCTTCTATATATTTAGATGTTTGCTTATGTCTTAAATGTCTTCAACATATTAACTCCATGAATGCTCTTCTCATGTATGTCGGTATCCTTAAAATTAACTGCTAATTTATTATTGTGGCGATATTTCCCCAAAATTAATGGTAGTAATATAATATTACTGGCGAATTTAATTAATATTTGTAATTATAGTATAAACTATTGGTGAATTGGTTCTAATGACGCATCGTTTACAGAGGCGAATTAATTGAGACAAAATTATTTTTTTGTAAAAACTTGGCGATTCAACATCCTTTTTAGCTTGTACTATTAGCCATTTCTAGAAGTCCCGATTTCAATTATTCACCAATTGGCGAAGATTCGCCACTAAATTTTTCCCTATTTGCCATCACATGGGCTTTCTGATACATAAATTTGCAAGTATGCAAATCGGAGCCACCATCTACTCTGCTCTAGCATCCTCTTTGTAGTCCCCCTTTACATCATTTATTTGGAAGGTGTAACCACCCTAGAATCTTCTGGAAAGTGTAACTTCCTTAGGAAGATATTTTGAAATTTTATTAATTTTGGTATTACAACTTTGCAAGGTCATAACTTTTGATCTGTCCATCGAATTTTCTATTATAATACCTTTTTAGAAAGGTCTTGAGAAATCTTGTGAGGCCATCCACTTTCATTTTCCACCAATTTTTAGGCCCATCCAGAGCTTCTAAGTGCCTCAAAATTGACCCCAAAGATTTTACTAGGATTTTTAAAAAATTAAAACTTTAATATCTCTCAAATGACAAATGGTATTAAAGTTATTTCTTCGCCATTGGCTTCAATTTACCATTTTGAAGGTATGTGTAATATTTTGTGTCCAACTGTGCATAAATGCAAACTTACTAAAATAGTAACCCTACCAAATTTAGCCCTTATTGAAAAGAAACAACATTTTTTTGGGTGATGCAATATTTCTCTTACATCCTAGATGCTCCTGCATCAAACACCCAAGGTAATTTGAAAAGTGACCCTATCACTTCTCAGGAGTTAGAGGGAAACCAAGACAGTTAACCTCAGACTCAAATAACCATGATGACTCTACATATTGCTTGTTTCTTGTGCTTCTTCCCACACGGCTATCCAAAATGTCTTATATCTCCTCCTTTTTTGAAGTAGGTGTTGGAATGTTCCACTATGCCTTTATGATTTCTTCATCATTTCCTCCCTCGTGATATTCTATTAAATCTGAGATGTTAAACATAGGTGAAATATGAATTCCATCAGGAAACTCTACCTCATGCATTTCCTAAATCATGCTTCTTCAGGATCTTTCATGGTCCAAACTTCTTCATCTTCAACTTGTTGCATGTACCAACTGGAAACCTTTCCTTTCACAAATGAACCATGAATTCATCTCCTACCTAGAACTCCTTATACCTCCTTTTCTAATCTTCCTTGGCCTTATACTAAGATTTCATCTTATTGATATGTTTCTTCACCTTGTCATGCAAATTCTTCAGGTGCTCAGCAAAATCTTCAACCTCAACACTACTCTTCTCTCCTTTATCCATCTTTCTCAGTTCATAAGCATTCCTTGGACTACTCCCATATACAATATGGAATGGTGATTTACCAGTGCTCATATTGACAGAATTGTTATAAGAAAATTCCACCTGTGGTAAAATCAAATCCCATCCCTTTGGTTTATCTCCTACTAAGCATCTTAGCAGGTTACCCAAACTCATGTTGACCACCTCTGGTTGTCCATCGGTCTATGGATGGTGAGCAAAACTGAACTTCAAATCTGTCTTCAACTTCTTCCATAGTGTTCTCCAGAAATAACCAACAAATTTGGTATCTCTATTTGAAATTATACTCTTCGGTAGACCATGTAGTCTCACCACCTCTCTGAAAAACAACTCTGCAATATGAACATCATCATTGATCTTATGACAAAGAATGAAATATGCCATCTTTGAAAATCTATCCACCACCACAAATATGGAATCATGTCCTCTTTGTGTCCTTAGTAATCCAAGGACAAAATCCATACTAATGTCCTCCCATGGCCTCTCAGGGACAGGTAATGGCTGATATTATCCAGTATTCTGACTTGTTCCTTTCACCATATGACATACTCTGCAACTTTGTACAAACTTCTTCACATCCTATTGTAACTATGGCCAGTAATAATTCTCACTAACAAGAGCAATGGTCTTATCTCGACCAAAATTCCCAGTCAATCCTCCACTATGCTTCTCCTTGATTAGATTCTCTCTCATAGAACTCTTTGGAATACACAATTGGCTTCCTCTAAACAACATTCCATCTTGGATTAAGAAATCCAACCATCTTGTCCTATCCAATGTAACAGGTTCCAAACAAGCCTTCCAAGCTTCTGCAAAGTCTGGATCTTCTAGGTACAAACTCTTGAGTTCATTGAACCCAACAACCTCTATATTCATCTTTATCAACAAATTTTGCCTTCTACTTAAGGCATTTGCAACTCTGTTTGATCTTCCACTCTTGTGCTTCAAAAAAAAAGTATAACTCTACAAAAACTCAACCCATTTGAAGTGCCTTTGATTCAACTTTCCTTGACTATTTAGATACTGCGAATCCTAGTGATCAGTATATGAAAAAAATTATTTTGGCAACAAATGGTGTCTCCATTTCTTCCAACCCTGAACTATAGCATAGAACTCTTGATCATAGACAAAATATTTCTTCTTAGCATCATTTAACTTCTCACTAAAATAAGCAACAAGCTTACCTTCTTGACTCAAAATAGCTCCTATGGCAGTGCCACTAGCATCACAATCTACTTGAAAGACCTTATTGAAATTTGGAAGTGCCAAAACAAGTTGCTCTGTAGCATTCTTCTTCAACATATCAAAACTATTTTTTGATCCTGTAGTCCACTTAAACTCTTTTCTATCCCCTCTCATTGCTTCAGTTAGAGGTGCACAAATACTACTAAAACTCTTAACAAACTTTCTGTAAAAACTTGCTAGACCATGAAATGATCTTACCTCTATAACACTCCTCGGGGTAGGCCATTCAATGATAGCTCTCACCTTCACTGGATCCATTTTAAGACCCTCTGCTGGGATAACAAATCCCAGATACACCAACTCCTTTTTTACAAAACTACATTTCTTCAAATTAATCAATAGCTTCTCCTCCCTTAGCTTCTCAAAAACTTTTTGGATATGCATCAGGTGCTCCTCCAATGTCTTACTGAAAATCATAATATCATCCAAATAAACAAATAACATTTTTTCCTAAAAATTCTTTTAATACCCCATTCACAAGCCACATAAATGTGCTTGGTGCATTGGTTAGCCCAAAAGGAATGACAAACCACTCGTACAAGCCCTCATTGGTTTTAAAGGCTATCTTCCATTCATCTCCTTCTCTAATACGGATATGGTGATATCCACTCTTCAAATCTATCTTCGTGAAGTAATCAGCTCCACTCAAACAATCCATAATGTCATCCATCCTTGGCAAGGGAAATATGTACTTGATGGTGATCTTGTTGATGGCTCTAGAATCTATACACATCTACCATTCCCCATCCTTCTTTGGTGCTAGTACTACAAGTACTGCACATGGACTCAAACTCTCTCGAATCAATCCCTTCCACAAGAACTCTTGCACTTGTCTATTCAACTCTTCGCTCTCTACTGGAGTCATACGATGAGCTTCCTTATTCCGCAAACCAACTCTAGGAATCAGGTCCATCTGATGACTAATCTTTCTTACCGAAGGAAAACCTTCAAGTACGTTATTAGAAATAATAGCTTGAAACTCATTCAACAAATTTGAAACCTCTATAGGTACCTCAATAGTATCTTCTTTATCAACTCTAGGGATCAATGCAAAACACATATGCCCATGCTTCATACCTTCTAAGAACTTTCTTCCATCAACCAAACGAATTCTTGCATTACTGCATACCATTTCCTCCACCTCTTCCAAGGGCTTCAACTTATGACGAACTCCATCCTTTGTCAAAGAATAGGTGTTGGCATGTCCATCATGTACTGCTCGCTAATCAAACTGCCATGGTCTACCTAACAATATATGACAAACATCCATAGTCATAATATCACACAATACCTCATCATGGTAATTTCCAATCTTGAACTTTACCAGACATTGTTCATTTACCAAAGCTTTATGGTCCTTTTGCAACCAAGCAATCTAGTATGGATCCGGATGCCTTCTTCTCTCCAACTGCAACTTACTAACCATCTCTTCCGAAACAAGGTTATCAGTACTACCTCCATCAATAATAACATTGAAAAATTTACCTTCACACTTACATCTGATGCAAAAAAAAATTCTTCCTTTGAGTTGCCTTTTTCTCCTCATTCAATAAGGCTCTTCTAGTAACAAGAACCTCTCCTCTTTTTGCATCCTTAGAATGTGAAGACTCGACATCTTCGTCTACATGTGTAACTCATGCATTACCCTGAGGTCTTCTATTTTTCCTTCCTTGATGTTGAGGAAACTCATATTCCCTATTCCCTTCTTCTCCACATTGGAAATAGGTTCCATGAAAGCCTCCTCTCCCTGGTCCTTGCGCAGATCTTCCTCTTCCTCTTTGGTCTCCATTATGAGGATGATAGGTGTTATCTCCTTTCTAGTTCTAGTTGCTACTAGATCCTTCACCCTTCTTTTGGTCTTCATTTTGACCTCCATATGACCATCCACTAGTCCTTCCACCACGACCTCCACCTCTTTTCTTACTTTCAAACCTCATATTCAACTTCACTTCTACCTTCAAAGAAAACCGATATACATCTTCAATGGTAGACATTCATACCAGACTCAGCTCTTCTTGAATGCTTAGCTTTAACCCAGTTTTGTAATAGGAAACCTTCTCCTTGTCGGCCTCAGAATGACCTATTCTGATCAAGACTCGGTAGAATTCTTCTGTATACTCAACATATTTTCCTACTTGTTTCAACCCTTGCATCTTCAACAAATCCAACTCATAGTCCCTGGGAATGAACTGTCTTTTCAATTTTTCCACCATCCAATCCCATCTTGTTATTTTCTCTTTTCCTCTTCTATTTCTTTCCAACTAGACTTCTTTCCACCATATGCTAGTATGGCCTTTCAATTTAGCCTTTGCAAATTTGACCCTATCTGGGTCTTCTATTTCCTCATACTCAAAAAAATCTTCCATGTCATTGATCCAATCGATCAACTCCTCTGGATTTAGGTTTCCAAAAAAATTAGAAACTTCTATCTTTGGCCTCTTTCCAATCTTGGAAATGGACCTAATCAATCTGACTTCTCCATAATCCATTACATCATGTGCTTCCTCTTCGAATGGCTCCTCATCTTTAGCCTCATCCTCACTTTCATCTCTTCTTCTGACATCAGCTCCCCTACGTAGCTCCTCTTGCAGTGCTTGAACTTGTCTCTAGAGGGCTCTAAAACCCTCTTCTGTTACCCCAACATTTCTCCCACCACGGTTTCTTCATGGAGGCATCTTTTCTCATAGACCCACAACCACAAGTCCTGGTGTAAACTGCCTCACGTTTGGCAATCTATTTACACACTCAGAAAAACCTGCTCTGATACCACTTGATGAAGGATACTCCCCTTACAATCTAAAACTCACAAAAACAACAAATAATGGCACAAACAAAATGCAATAAGGAAAGCGAATATTTTTTGTTATCACTAAAATGAAAATGAAATTACAACATTATATTTTCCATCACATGGGCTTTCTGATTACATAAATCTGCAAGTCTGCAAATCAGAGCCACCATCTACTTTGCTCTGGCCTCCTCTCTGTAGTCCCCCTTTACATCCTTTATTTGGAAGGTGTAACCACCCTAGAATCTTTTGGAAAGTGTAACTTCCTCAGGAAGATATTTTGAAATTTTATTAATTTTGGTATTACAACTTCGCAAGGTCATAACTTTTGATCCATCCATCGGATTTTCTATTATAATATCTTTTCAGAAAGGTCTCAAGAAATCTTGTGCCAAAAAATTGGCCTGAAGGCCATCCACTTTCATTTTCCACTAATTTTTAGGCCCATCCAGAGCCTCTAAGTGCCTCAAAATTGACCTTGAAGATTTTGCTAGGATTTTCAAAAATTAAAACTTTAATATCTCTCAAATGACAAATGGTATTGAAGTGATTTATTTGCCATTGGCTTCAATTTACCATTTTGGAGGTCTGTGTAATATTTTGTGTCCAACTGTGCATAAATGAAAACTTACTAAAATAGTAACCCTACCAAATTTAGCCCTTATTGAAAAGAAAAAACATTTTTTTTGGGCGATGCAAGATTTCTCTTACACCCTGGATGCTCTACATCACAAGAACGAATATAATATTCAATCTTATTAGATATTATCACTGGAATTTATTGATCCCTAACGCTTCTAATGTTTCCTTGAGGAATACTTTGAATGCAAGATTCAAGTTTAATTGCTTCCACTACAAAGGGGTCATTACAACTTAATATTCCTCCAAAAGGGAGTTAAAAGAATGTGTCATCCTCACACATGTGTGAGGATGCTCAATTGAGATAAAATAATTGTAATGATTTCTTTGGAATATTCCTACAAGTATTTAAATAATATAAATAATAGATAATCTTCACCTAAGTAAAGATTAATTGCTAACACCACCCCTTAAGCTTTACTTGGGGAGTTTAGATCAAACCCTTCAATGGTTTGTAATCTTATATTTTTACAATGATGGAGAAAATTATCTTTACAAAGTGGTTGGTGAGAATATCAGCAACTTAATCTTCACCCTTACAATAGAAAAGAGAAATTTGTTTGTCTTCAATTTTCTCTATAATGAAGTGATGTTGGAGAGCAATGTGTTTGGTCCTTGCATGAAAAATTGGACTCTTGACCAAAGAAATGACACTTTTATTACCACAATATAAGGGTACAGGATCGTTTTGAGGTAGATCTAGGTACTTAAACAGTCTTCTCAACCATAGTTCTTCTTTAGATGCATTGGTACAACCTTTATATTCCACTTCTATAGATCCAAGAGAATTAGATTGTTGCTTCTTACTATTCCATGAGATTTCACCTAATCCAACAAAGAAACAATAACCACAAGTGGATCTCCCATCATTGGGATCACCTCCTAAATTTGAATCAATATAACCATTTAATGAAAATTCAAGATTTGCATCATAAAAGAGACCAACATTAAAATTACCTTTAAAATTCATAATTTGCAACTTTAAAATGAGTTTTTTGTGGTCTAGACACATGTATCTAGAAACTAAACCAGCACTTTAGGAGATATAAATTCTAGTAAGAGTTAAGTAATTTAAACTTCCAACTAATTACCTATACATACATCTCTAGCAACTTTAACTTTGTTAGTAATAGGATTATAAAATCTATAAGCTTTAGAATATTCATCATACCTAACAAAAATATGATAGGATGATTTAGAATCTATTTTTTTCATTTTTTTTTAGGTTTATGAACATAAGCGATTGAGTCAAAGATTCTTAAATGCTTAAGATTAGGTTTCTTACCAAACCAAGCCTCTTCAAGAGTTATATCCTTTAATGCTTTGGTATGAGTCCTATTAATGATATAAGTAGCACAAAAAATTGGTTCAATCCAAAATTTATAATACATATTCTTTGCATGTAACATACATCTAGCCATTTCAACAATTGTTCTATGTTCCCTTTCCACTGCACTATTTTGTTGAGGTGTATAGAGAATGATTAACTCATGTTTGATACAAAATAATATCAAATAAAAATTTAAGGTATTATTCACATATTCTTTACCATTATCATTCCATATAATTTTGAAAGGAAAACCAAATTTCCTTTCAATAGATTTATGAAATTCAAAAAAAAAAAAAGTATCAACTTGATCCTTACTTTTAAGAAAATAGATCCAAGTTCTTCTAGAATAATCATCAACAAAAGTAAGTACATGCATTGATTCTTGGATGGAGTTATTCTCCATGGGTCCCAAAAGGTCGCTATGGACTAGGTGCAACTTATGATGTGCCCTTCATGCTTGACCTTGTGGAAAGGGCTCTATGCATCTTACCACTCATGCATCCTATGCATACAATTTATATGGAATAATGCTAGGAAATCCTTCTACCATATTAGATTTTTACATCAAGGAAATATTGTTAGCATGGATATGACCAAGTAATTCATGCCAAACATTGAAATCAATTATAGATAGTAAAGAATATTTAGAATGAGCAAACTCATAAAATTTGAACAAACTATCATTGTCTAATTTAACATTAGCAATGACTTTATGACTTTTTTGGATCAATCATATAGTATATATATTTATAAAAATTTATTTTGTAATCCCGAAAAAGCTTAGCTATTCAAATAAAATTAGTCTTTAATTCAAGAACATATAAAACATCATGTAACTTAGCATTAAGCGCATTCACATTTCCAATTGCTTCTACTTTACACTTACGATTATTAGCAAGTTGAAGTGGAAAATTAGACATGTTGGGTTGCATGGATTAAAATACATCTTTATGAGAAGTAACATGTTCAAAGGCACTTGAATCAATAACCCATTCAAGAGGTTTTGAAACATTATAACTACAAGTAAAAGATCATCTAGATTGATTTGCATTATTGTTAAACTTATTATTATTAGGTTTATTTTGTAGATTATTTTACCTCATGGTTTTTTTATCATTTTGTTTCTTAAAACAAGTGTTAGACAAATGACCATCTCTATCACAATAATTACAACGAGGTCTCTTAGAATAGTTATTCTTTCTAATATCATTAGTATTATTATGATGAGATTTAGGATTATAATATTTTTTATTATGAGGCTTAAAATTTTGCTTATGGTTTTTAGACATAAAAACATGCTCATTATTTTTAAGATTATCAAATTGAATCATTTTTTCTTCTTCTAGAAGAGCCTTAATAAATTTTGAAAAATATCATAAGTTGACTAGCTAATGAAGGAATAGCTAGTTGGGCATGAATATTTGTATTAACGATGGTGCAACCTGAGACACAGAAATTAACTCACAACACAAGAGAATAATTTTATTATTCAGAAAATGGAACTTCTTACATGTAGAGGATCTCAAATCCTCAAGTTCTACAACATATGCAAGTTACAGAAAATTACAGAATAACCCTTTTCGCAGTGCGCGAACTTGTCCCAAAAGCTCTCCAAAAAAATCATAAACTCGCCCATAAATAGATTTCCTTTTGAGTTTGGAGCCAAAACAACATTCAAATTTGAGTTTTGGCAGTTTGGTGTTGAAAGCTACAACTTGAAATTCAGATTTCAAAAGAACATTCGAAAATTAGTATCCTCTAGAAAGTGTGCCAACTTCTGAGAGCCATAAATTTTGATCCAGGACTCTGTTTTTTGAACTATTTGAACCGTTGGAAAGGTCTTAGAGTCAAGAATGTGCTCAAAATTGCTACATTAATTTTGGAAAGTTTCGAGGCTGTTTCGAGACCATTTAGTGCCTCAAATCTAACCTGGAAGGTTTTTAGGTGCAATTCTAGGAGACTAAAACTGCAATATCTTCCAACCCGGGAATAGAAAATCAAAATTGTAAGTTGGGAATTACATTATGATGAAAAGGGTATCCAAAAATGCAAAGACATCAAAGAAACTACCTACATGAAATGAAACTCTTTTTTTTTGGTTGATGCAAGATTGCCCTTACACCACTGGATGCTCCTGCATCAGACACCCAGGGTAATTTGAGAAGTGACCTCATCACATCTCAGATGGTTGAGAAAAACCCAAATGGTCAACCTTGGCCTTAGTCAGCCAAGATGAATCTTCCATAGGCCTTCCTCTCCATTTCACCAAATATTCTTCATACTGCCTGTTTTTGGTACTCCTTCCCACATGGCTATCTAGGATTGCTTAAATCTCCTCCTTCCCTGAAGTAGGTGCTGGAATGTCATACTGCCCTATTGTTGGTGCTTCCTCCATGCCACCTTCATGATACTCTGTCAAATATGAAATGTTGAACACAGGGGAAGTGCTGACTCCATCCAGCAACTCTATCTCATATGCAATCCCTAAATCGTGCTTCTTCAAAATCTTTCAAGGACCAAATTTCTTCATTTTCAATTTGTCAGAGGTTCCCATTGGAAACCTTTCATTCCTCAAGTGGACCATTACTTCATCACCAATCTAAAACTCCTTATTCCTCCTTTTCTAATATGCCTTGGCCTTATACTGCATATTCATCTTGTTAATATGTTATTTTACCTTCTCATGTACATCCTTGATGTGCTCTGCAAAATCTTTGGCTTCAACACTTATCTTCTTCTTTTGGTTCATCTTCCTCAATTTTGGAGTTGTTCTGGGTTTTCCTCCATACACAATCTGGAACGGTGATCTACCAGTGCTTTTGTTGATAGAATTATTGTAAGAATTTTTTTCTTGGGGTAAGGTCAAGTCCCATCCCTTGGGTTTATCTTCTACCAAGCATCTCAATAGGTTACTTAGAATCCTATTCACAACCTTCGTTTTCCCATCTGTCTGTGGATGGTGTGCAGAACTAAACTTCAACTCTATTTTTGGCTTCTTCCACAAGGTCCTCCAAAAGTATCCCACAAATTTGGTGTCACAATCTGAGACAATACTCTTTGGCAGACCATGTAGCCTCACCACCTCTCTGAAGAACAAGTTGGCAATGTGGACAACATCATGGATCTTCTAGAATGGAATGAAATGTGTCATCTTCGAAAACCTATCAACCACCATACAGATTGAATCATTCCCTCGTTGTGTCCTTGGAAAACCAAGAACAAAGTCCATACTTATATCCTCTCACGGCCTCTCCGGTACATGTAAGGGCTGATACAACCTTGTATTTTGGCTCACTCCCTTAGCCATTTGACATACCCTGCAACTTTGTACAAACTTCTTCACATCTTGTTACAACTGAGGCCAATAGTAATGTTCACTAATAATGGCTATGGTCTTATCCTGACCAAAATGTCCTACCATTCCTCCACTGTGCTTCTCCTTTATCAGGTTCTCCCTCATGGAACTCCTCAGAATACATAATTGAATTCCATTAAACAACATGCCATCCTGGATTATGAAATCTAGCCACCTTGTCCTATCCACCGTAACAGGCTCCTTGCAAGCTTTCCAAGCCTCTATAGAATCACGATCTTTAGGGTACAATATTTTGAGTTCATTGAAACCAACCACTTCAATCTGCATCTCTTTCATCAACATCTTCCTTCTACTTAAGGCATATGCAACCCTATTCGACTTCCCACTCCTATGCTTTAGAATAAATGGATAGCTTTGCAAAAATTCTACCCATTCCATATGCCTTTGATTTAGTTTTCCCTGACTATTCAGGTACTGCAATGCTTGATGATTAGTATATAGAACAAATTCCTTTGGCAACAGATAATGTCTCCATTTCTTTAATGCTTGAACTATTGCATAAAATTCTTGATCATATACATAATACTTTCTCTTGGCATCATTTAACTTTTCACTGAAATAGGCAATGGGCTTACCTTCTTGGCTCAACACTACTCCAATGGCACAAACACTGGCATCACAATCCACTTGAAACACCTTATTGAAATTCGAGAGGGCTAAAAATGGTTGCTCTATCACCTTTTGCTTCAACAGATCAAAACTCTTCGCTACTCCAATGCTCCACTTGAACTCTTTTCTATCCCCTCTCATTGTTGCAGTTAGGGGTGCACAAATACTACTGAAGTTTATAATGAGCTTTCTATAAAAACTAGCCAAACCATGGAAAGATCTCACCTTAATAGCAGTTCTTGGGGTAGGCCATTCCAAAATAGCCTTCACCTTCTCTAGGTCCATCTTGAGACCTTTTTTCCGAGACAACAAACCCTAAGTACACTAGCTCCTTCACAAAAATACACTTCTTCAGATTAATCAACAATTTCTCCTTTCTTAACTTCTCAAAGGCTCTCCGAATATGCATCATATGCTCATCCAAAGTCCTACTAAAAATCAAAATATCATCTAAATACACAATAACAAAACTTCCCAGAAACTCTTTTAGTACCTTGTTCATGAGCCGCGTGAATGTGCTCAGTGCATTGGTTAGCCCAAAAGGCATGACTAACCACTCGTGCAGGCCCTCTTTGGTCTTGAAGGTAGTCTTCCATTCATCTCCCTCTCAAATTCGGATCTGGTGATAACCACTCTTCAAATCAATATTTGTGAAGTACTAAGTTCCACTCAAACAGTCCATCAGGTCATCCATCCTTGGCAGGGGAAATTTGTACTTGATTTTTATCTTGTTTATGGCCCGAGAGTCTATACACATCCTCCACTCCCCATCATTCTTTTGTGCTCATACTGCAAGTACTGCACATGGGCTCAGGCTCTCTCGAATCAAACCCTTTCTCAACAACTCCTGAACTTGTCTGTTTAACTCCTCATTTGTTGTCAGAGTCATTATGTGACCTGCCTCATTTGGAAAACTGGCTCTAGAGATCAAGTCAATCTAATGACTGATCTTCCTCACTAGTGGTAAACCCTCAAGTACGTTATCAGAAACAATATCCTGAAACTCATCCAACAACCCAGAAACTTCTACTGGTACCTTCTCACTATACTCCTTACCCATTCTAGGAATCAATGCATAGCACACGCACTCATGCTTCATACCTTCTAAAAAATTTCTTCCATCAACATAACAAATTCTAGCACTACTGCATACCTTTTCTTTCACCTCCTTCAGGGATTTCAACTTGTGACAAACCTATCCTTCATTAGGGAATAAGTGTTTGCATGGTCATCATGTATAGCACGCCTGTCGAACTGCCACGGCCTCCCCAACATGTGACATCCATCCATGGGGATGATATCATAGAGTACCTCATCATGGTAGCTCTTGATCTTGAACTTCACCGGGCACTACTCATTGACCAGAACTTTGTGGTCCTTCTGCAACCAGGCAATCCAATATGGATGTAGATGCCTTTCCCTCTTCAACTTCAACTTTGTAACCATCTCCTCTAACACTAGATTATCGGTGCTCCCACTGTCAATGATGACATCACAGCATTTTCCTTCACATTTACATCTCATGCGGAACAGATTCTTCCTATGTTCGAGTTCCTTCTCTTCAATCACCAGTGCTCTTCTAATCACTAGGGCTTCTCCCCTTTCAACATCATCTGAATGTTCAAATTGAGCCTCCTCATCTGCATGTGCAACCCTTCCATGACCTTCCAGCTTTTTGTCTTCCCTTCCTTGATGTTATGGACATTCATAGGCTTGATGTCCTTCTTCACCACACTGGAAACACATTCCTTTGAAACCACCTCTTCCAGATCCTTGTCCAGATCTCCCTCATCCTCTACCTCTTGGATCACCATTGTTTTGATCATGAGGGTGGTAGAAGTTATCACTCTTCTGATTTCGACTAGTACCCACATCTTCATTTT
>VDFB02086081.1:260850688-260872884 GCA_007258455.2 Sequoia sempervirens
AAAGGGTTGAATATTTGGAAAGAATGAATGATGCATGATCAAATTTAGTGTCAACAATTAATACCAAGATGTAACACACATGCATATCACAGTTCAATGCAACTAAAGGAATGTTGAAGTTTTGGGTGGTGGCGGGGTTGGTACATTCAACATTAATGGCTACGTGTGAAGATTTAATGTGGTTTAAACCCTCTAAGTCCTCAGTTTTTTATGCTTTTTCAAAGTTTTATGGTGGAGAGGAATTACTGAAATGGTCTGGTATTGGGTGCTGGCCCTGGAGTTACAAAATTACAATGAAGGAAAATTTCACACTCATGACATAGCAACAACTTTATCCATTTCACGGTGTAGTCTCAGAGAGGAGACTGAAAAGGATGTTTTTATTCAGTGATGAGAGGCTGGTGCAGTGTGTGTAGCTAATTTTGAGCACAGGGTTTGGAATTCTCAGGCACATGTTTCACACAAACATGGACGTGTACTCTCTGATCATGGCGCGGGGGTTAGATTTATGAGAGACAATGAAAACAATCAGGAAGGTGATGGAAGCGATTGTGCACAACGATTACTTGAAGGGAATGGAATCAATTTTGGAATGGGTTGTTCCGAGTGTTGGGTTGGATGTGCGTGAAGGATTGGTGACTGCAGAAGGTAATGAATTTGAAGGTTGCATTCCTTACGTGCGATGGCTGGAATGGATCCTTAAAGCCCAATGGAGAGAGGAAGCTAGGTGTGGGTGGGAGGCCTTGAAGTTGTTTGTGGAGATGATGGAAGTCAAAGTAGTGATTGTCCAAGCACAAGAAAAAGCTACCAGAATGGAAAGAAAAGAACTGCGTCCTCAGAAGAGGAAGGTGATGAGCGTGTCAGGGAGCGGTGCAGACCCGGGTAGCTCAGCATGAGCATAATAGTTTTTTTGTGTCTTCTGTGAATAAAATTTTGTTTCTCCATTGTACATGTTGCTAAATTTGGGGTTTAGCCTTGTGAGCGATGTAATGGGTTAGCTACTAAATGCTAGGTGGTCGAGGTAGGTATAAGTTTTTTTTGTAGTGAAACTATTGATGCGCAATTTTTTGAATTCGAAGCAGTAGATTAGGGTGTTGGTGGGTTTTTTGATAAATTAATGAAACAATGGTGTTATCTGTAGGTGATTTTTTGGTGGTAGAAGGATGCATGAAAAACATTTAGTTGATGTCTCTGATCCATTTATGAATATTTGAATCAAATCATTGTCATATTATCAAAGAGCTTGCACAATAGTTGAGTAGCCACAAATCTATCAAAAAAATTAATCAACGAACCTAGCTGACCAATTAACTAACTTGATTATTATATTGCTATCATGGTTAAGTATGATATCTCCCCATTGGTGGGACATTGTGTTATATTCCACCGATATGTTCTAGTGTTGTCAATATTCTTTCATGGATCTATCAGTGGAGCTATGAGGGGAGTTCCCCCGATGTAGTAATGTTAGGCCAATAGTGAATATAGGTTGAGTATTTCCAACAACAGTGCTTTTTTAGTTGGATCCTAAAAATGTTGCAACTTATGTTCTTCTCTCAAACATCTATATGAGGTTCAAATAGTAAAGAGATTGATGAAATATAGAGGAATTAAAAATATACCTGGATATTATAGTTGGATATGCTCTAGTAGAAATATATGCAAGATGTGGAATCATAGAAAAAAAACCTAAATTGTTTGAAAAAATGCCTCAAAGAGATGTCATATCATGGAATGAAATGATTGATTGTAGAATGTGCACAAAATGGACTTTCCAAGGAACCTCTCAAAATCTTTGAATTAATGAAGCACTCTAGAACACATCCTAACATTTTAAGCTTTGCTTGGGTTCTAGGTGCATGCAATCATGCAGGTTTAGTGGATGAGGGCTGCACATACTTCACACATCAGTAACCCTTATTGCATTACAATTTACATATATAGTTGATCATTAGGTGTGCATGGTTGATCAACCATTCATATTTTCACCTCTAAAACTATAAATCCATCATTCCTTCCAAAACTTTGGGGAGCATTCTGAAAAAGTCTTTGATCCATTTATGAATATTTGAATCAAATCATTGTCATATTATCAAAGAGCTTGAACAACAGTTGAGCATCCACAAATCCATCAAAAAACATTAATCAACAAACCTAGCTAACCAATTAACTAGAACTTGATTATTATATTGCTATGGTTAATCATGTTATCGCCCCATCGATGGGACATTGTGTTATCTTCCACCGATATGTTCTAGTGCTACCGATATGCTTTCATCAGTCTATCGATGGATCTATGAGGGGAGTTCCCCCGATGTAGTAATGTTAGGATGATAGTGAATATAGGCTGAGTATTTCCAGCAACACTACTTTTTTAGTTAATGCCAAAGATCACAAATCCTATCAATGCAATCTACAAAGAAAGCCAAGTTGGAAAGAAAACAAAGGCAAGATTCAAGACAAAAATAATATTCTACCATAGGTCCCTTGGAGTTAGTGCATATAGATCTGTGTGGACCTACCAAAATTAGAAGCTCATGTGGTGACATGTATTTCATATTATTAATTGATGATTATTTTAGAATGGATTGGGTTACATTTCTCAAAGAAAAATCAGAAGCACTAGACAAGTTTAAATCATTTAAGGCTATGGTTGAGAATGAAATGGATCTAAAAATCAAATGTGTGAGGTTTGATTTTGTGAAGAACATGGAATAAAGAGGCATTTTCCAACCCCTAGAACTCCTCAACAAAATGGAGTTATGGAGAGGAAAAATAAAATAGTTTAGGAAGCGGCTAAGATAGTGATGAAGGAAGCTAATATTCTGGATGTCTATTGGAGATAAACACTTCATACTGCAGTCTACATTCTTAATAGAGGTCAAGCAAGAGAAAATAGTTCAAAAACTCCCTAATGTGAAGTATTTATGAGTTTTTGGAAGAAAATGCTATATCAAAAGAGATGAAGAAAACTTAGGAAAGTTTGATACAAGATTTGATGAAGGAATCTTCCTTGGATACTCCATAAGAAGCAAGGCTTTTCAGTGTTCCAACATGAGATTGAAGAATATTGTTGAGAGTGCAAGTGTCAAAGTAGATGAAGAACCACATCAAAGTTTAGTACTAATAGAAGGATATGAATCTAATGAATCCCCTTGCAATGAAGAAGAAAAAGCTAAAGACAAAGGAAAAGATGTAATAGTTGAAAAGGAAGAAGCTCTGGAAAAGAATCCTAAGACTCCTAAGTATGTGTAGAAGAATCATTCAGAAGATCAAATCATTGAAGATAAGAGAAAAGTTGTGCTAACAAGAATAAAAGCTGCTATGAAAAAGGAACAAGTAATTTTTTGTTTACTTTCTGAGGTGGAACCAAAAATAGAGACTAAGGCATGCAAAGATGAAAATTGGGTCAAGGAAATGATGAAAGAGTTAGAATAGATAGAGAATAATCTGACTTGGGAATTGGTCCCAAGATTGATAGATAAGAATGCAATTGCAACACTAAGTGGGTATTCTAGAACACTGAGCTAATTGAAGATGGAAAATTTGTTAGGAACAAGGCTAGACTTGTGTGTAAGGGTTTCTCACAAGTTGAAGGTATAGATTTTGAGGAAACTTTTCCTCTGATTACAAGAATGGAAGCTATCAAGATGTTTTTAGCTTTTGCAACACATAAGGATTTCAATGTATATCAGGTAGATGTGAAGTCTACATTCTTGAATGGTGAATTGGAAGAAGAGTTATACATTGAACAACTAGAAGTTTTTTAGTTGTTAGAAGATGCTAATATGGTCTACAGATTGAAGAAAGCATTGTATGAACTAAAACAAGATCTTAGAGCTTGGTATGCAAGGCTAGATAAGTATTTCTATAGCAAGGCTTCAAAAAGGTACTGCAAATAGAAAATTTTTTTAAAGTTGAAGGAGAGAAAATCTTGATTGTGGTGGCATATGTTGATGACATAATCTTTGGAGAAAATGAAGATGTGGGAAAGAAGTTTGCAAAGGAAATGAAAAAATAATTTGAAATGTTAATGTGTAGGGAGATGAATTTCTTCCTTGGTTTGTAGAGCAGTCAATCAGAGAAAGGTATATTCGTATCATAGTCTAAGTATGTCAAGGAATTGTTGAAGAAGTTTGGAATGGATGACTCTAAACTGGTATGTACTCCTATGGTTACTAGTTATAAGCTAAGAAAGAATTTTGAATCTCCTGAGATAGATTAGAGCAAGTATAGATCAATAATTAGTGGACTATTATACCTTACTACTACTAGCCCAGATATCATGCATTTAGTTTGTCTTATGGCTAGATTTCAAGAAGATCCCAAAGAATCTCATGCTGCAATAGTGAAGAGGATCTTCAAATATTTGAAGGGCACTCCAGATTGTGGTTTGTGGTATCCTAAGGATACTGACTTCTCCTTGAGTGCATATACAGATGCAGATTGGACTAGATGTGCAGATAATAGGAAAATTACAAGTGGTCATGATTTCTTCCTTAGAATTAGGTTGGTTTCATGTCATTATCTACTGTAGAAGCAAAATATATTGTAGCAACATCATGTTGCACATAGGTGTTATCATGGATGAAGCAAACATTGAAAGATATTAGAGTTTCATAATATGAACCTATTCCTATCTTGTGTGATAATACAAGTGTGATCAACATTTCAAAGAATCCGGTAATACATTCAAGAAAAAAACATATCTCAATCCGGTATCACTTCTTAAGAGAGAAAGTTGCAGAGAATGAGGTGAAGTTGGAGTATGTACCTATTAAGGATCAAGTTGTTGATATTTTCACAAAGGATCTTCTAAAAGATACTTTTAAGTATCTCTAGGAGAAGTTAGGGGTTATTGGCCCTCCTTTCAACTAGATGCATAAGTGTGTGCATTTGTCTGGGAAGCACTTCAAGCTATATCTCTTGGTCTTGGACTAATGTTGAAGGTTACCTCTTAGGGGGAGTAGGTAGTAGTAGTTGTTGGTTGATGTAGTTTGATGGAGCATATTGTGTATTCCTAAGGGGGAGTATGTTGGAAGATAGTACAAAAGAATGAGTGGTGTATGTAGGTGTTTCCCTTTGTATGTTGTCAAAGGGGGAGAAAAAGTTGAAGTGGTTGAAAATCCATAATGTAGAAATAGATATGTTTTGAAGACCATAGGGGAGAAAGTATGGAAATATGTTTTTTGAGTAAAATAAAGGAAACTATGTGTTTTCCTTTGTCATTGATGTGAAAGGGGGAGACATTTAGCTGAAAAACCATATGAAGAGAAAGAGAGAATAAATGCTTGTGTAAGGGGGAGTTGTTTGCATTGATGTGCAATATGTGTTGTTGATCAAAGTTGCTAGTTGCTACTGATGGTTTTTCATATCAAGTGTTTCCATCAATGACAAAGGGGGATATTGTTGGAATTTTGGAGATTGTTGAAAACTTGTGTTGTCATTGATGTCAACAAAGTATTGTTGCATTGATGCCAAGCCCTGAGGAAGCAAGTGTGTTCGAGTGTGGTATTTTTATTATGTTGTCACTAGTGTCAACCTCTTGTGGGGTTAAGATGTTGAGAAGGTTTTGTAGATGTTGGGATGGTGTTTGTGGTGCTTGGTTTCCAAGTGCTTTTGAGAAAATTTGAATAAAATAAATTTTAGTGTGATAGAGTGGTGTTTTGTGTTTTTCTCTGCATTTCTTCTTGTTTGAATATGTGCTTGTGTAGTTTGGGCATGATGATCAAAGGTATTTAGAGGTGTTATATCTAGATTTTCAGGTTCTAGATCACGTGGAAAAATAAGTTGTGTTCACCAGTGTGTGAACTGTGAAGCAATGTTGTTTGGGAGAAATGAGATTGCTCTACATTTCTCCATAGTAAATTTTATAGTGTTGCATATATAGGAACATACATATAATTTTTATATCTACCTTCCCTTGAATTTATAGGTGTTAAGTTTTTCTACAAAGTTTTCTGATGTGTTGGATTTTTGTGCCAATATGTTTGGTTGCATAGAATGAAGGTGTTCTTGCTTTTTAGAAGGTTGTAGTGGTTGTGTAGAATATTTTGATGGTGTTGGAGTATTCTGATATGTTGTATGAGCAGTGTGGAATGTTTATATGTTGTCTGTGAGATGTTTTTGGACCTTGGAAGGTGTGTTTGGTGTCACTTGTAAGTGTTAATGTAGGTTTGGTTGACCTGGCATGCTAGTGCTAATTATAGAGGATAATTGATGATTGAGGAAGTGTTGAGAAGAGTGCTTGTGTAGATTTGGGTCCTAGTTAAGTAGTGGCATAGTTTGGCTTCACTTATTTATATTGTGGAAGTATTTGGTGTCATCCTATTTGGTGTTACATGATAGAGGTGTATACGTTTCATTAAGGCTGGCCTAATTGAGATTATTTTAGGTTGTGGAGGGAATATATACAAGGAGAATTGTTCTGTGGCTTGTGTGGGAATTGTGTGATGTGAAAGTGATCAAGGTTGTTGATCTAAACTTGTGAGTGTTAATATCTATGACTTCCTAATGCAGTGAGCAAAAGGTGTCTGCATTTTAGTCTATTTGATGTGTTGTTTGTGCTTCAATGGAGTTGTACCTTTGAAATATGAGAGATGAATTGTTAGAAGTTCAAATTGGCAGCACTTGATTCATCCCTTCTTTCTTATTCCTTTTGGATAGTGATTCCTTTAGTAGTGAGCCCCTAGTAGTGAGACTTATTTATCTTTCTGAGTGCAGTGAACCCTTAAAAATGAGCCTTGTTGTATTCAGTGTTGTAATTCATCTATTAGTCAAGCTAATCCTCACCATGATTTTTCCCTTCTTGGGTTTTCTATGTAAATCTGGTGTTCTTATGTGTTTGATGTGTTTGCATTATTGTTTTACATGTTTACATTTTGTTAATGCATGTTAAGAGTTTAATGATGGTAAGGGTTTAAGAACTAATGCAGATCTGAATGTTAATGATGGTTTCTAATGTTTTAAAAGTATAAAACTAATTTACCACCCCCTCTTAGTTTTCATGTGCATCTAAAATAGGTCTCCAAGAAATTCAAGCAATCAAGAAAACAAGATCCAAGCCCTTGAAGTGATATGCATGACTTCAGTCCTTCAAGGAAGCCATTGAAGTGTGGTGAGTTGCAGAACTTTTTTGATTTGTCATTCCTTCCTATCATTTATCCATTTTTATTATTGAAATTTCCATTGTGAAAGTGGAAACACTAACATGGGGTTTGACTAAGGTAAGCCCCTAAATGGCACAACATTTCTTCTCTTTTTGAATGTGCAAATTTTAGATTTGGAAAGGAATGAAGGAATTTTGAAGATCATGTATTCATTTTTGCATTCAAAGCCCTGCACCTTGTCAACCACATAAACTCACCTACAAAATTATCTAATAGTGATCTGACAAGTTTGAAAGCATAAATGAAAGTCTCAGATTTGACATCAAAGGAATGCAAAAGCATAGCAGGACACCCCAATGAGGACTCAAACACCCTTGGGTGCCTATGTAATCCTACAATGACTGAAATGAAACTTTTAGGACAAGTACACAACACTCTTCCCTTCCCAAATCTTCCTGCAAATCTCTATTTTAGCCTGTCAGTTATCAGGATCTTGCAATTTTCATACTAGGGCACATAGTCTAATTAGGTTAATCAAGGAAAATCAATTCCAATCCATTTCAAGGCTCAAAATGATCAAATCCATCATGACATAAAATTTTGCATGAATATGTCAATCAACGTATTTTTTCTTAAAAATATATTTTTTAATGTTTATTTAGTTATTTTATATTTTCTAATCAAAATAGGTTTATGAAAGGAATAATAACCATCCAAGATGAAACCAAGAGAAAGCACACCAAAT
Source organism: Sequoia sempervirens (assembly GCA_007258455.2). Lineage (NCBI taxonomy): Eukaryota > Viridiplantae > Streptophyta > Pinopsida > Cupressales > Cupressaceae > Sequoia > Sequoia sempervirens. The sequence goes on from VDFB02086081.1 coordinate 260,858,543, forward strand.
ATCCAAGAAGAGACACAAGAATTTGTAATGGAGGGAAACAAAGAAAAAACCCCCTCTCTTATGAAGATGACATAAAGCCTAAAGAATATTACAATGAGAGAGAGTAGAGAACTTGAGCATAAAATTCTTCTAATGAAGGAGAGAAGAACATCAATAAATAGATAAAAATGATTTGCATAAGTAACTCTTAATTCTATGCATGCCACCTTTCATCATATGTGTATGTAAGGTGTCAAGATTATCATGAGGAGGCTACACTTAAGACTTATGTCATGTCTCTGAAAGCTGACACTAGGATAACCAAAAGAATATTTTAAAATATTTTAACCATTTGATATTACATAATTATAATTGTCCAAGACAATATTATAGTTATAAATACTATAAAGAACGTCATAAATATTATTATGATATAGTAGATATTAAAGTATATAAAATAATATTATAATTACAATTATAAATATAATGGATAATATGATATTCATAAGAAAATCTAAATAATCAAATACAAATAGAAATTATGATTATTATAAAGAATCATAGAAGAAATAATACTAATGAAACAAATATAAAATATAACTTACAAAATAAAAGAAATAGATATTGATAAGACCTGATCCCTAAAAGGCTCCTAATAATTAGACAACAAATACAATTTGCAAAGGACGGATCAAAAATTACTAGGGTACCAGTCCAGAAGAGAGCACCGATTACATAAAAGACATGCCTCAAATCAAGTCTCTTGGTCGGCCCATACAAGCAAATTAATAAATAATAAACATAATATAAATTAAAATTAAAATAACAATGATCTTATAATACCAAAACTTAATGGTAAATATTCCTATTTATATTACATTAGCATAAACCTGCAAATCAAATTGCACAAAGGCTTTAGTGGACGCGTTTGGCATGAATGGAGGAAGTGGCGTTTGAAACTTAGAGAAGCGAATTGTTTGAAGGGACATGACGCTCCCATCCACCAGGGATAAATGGAGGCTTGACCAAATGCAAAGAGAGGGATGGTGGAATAAACATCATCAAGGAACAGGATTTGGGTCTGCCATCGATAGCAGGGTTGATCCTAAATTAAGGATCATTAAGCAAGTCCGAAAGGCATTGGGAGAGGACAAAGAAAGATATATTATGAGACATAAATCACCATAGCATCTAAAAAGGATACCTTATGAAAATCACATATTCTTAAAGGTACAGGTAGAATTTATACATGAGACGGCCAGCGATCTGAGAAGGAGAAAATGGGAGATTACGAGGAGTCTTTAAGAGAATCTGCATATGCTTTGATGGCATCCGAGATGATAAAGGAGTCAATTAATATCTTATATAGAGTCTTGGAGGCCATAATGAGTATTTGATGCTAGGAAATCCAAATGATGCATTGGTATAGGTAGTCGCAACTATCCTATAAGAAGGGTGGGAAATTTAAAGGAATACGTGGCAATAAGATACAACGTAAAAAAATAATATGGTGAATTAAACTACAAAAGGCTGTGCAGATCGACAAAGATCAGGTAAGTATTACTATATACAAGTTCATAATCACTTATGTATACAGAGGGTGAGAATAGTGGATTTAGGTGTGTTGATTATCCAATATACTATTAATTCGAAAGTCTCTAATAAATTATGATTTATGAATATATTTAAATATATTATGATGAATGAATTGTTGAAAACGTAGCTCGGACGTGTCTCCAGTCTGGAACCGTGTCACCTAGGTTGGAGCGGTTGTGGAGATAGACATCTCCAAATTTATTTCTGTTTTTTTCTTTATCTTCCTTATCTACAACGCAACGCACTTGCCAAGTTTGGAAAACTTCCTTTTTAGCAAAACAACTTTGCTTTGTTTTCTTCGTTAATCTCTACTCCGCCGTAGGTGATGAGAGGTTATAAAAAGGAGATCAATGTGAGTGTTTGCGATATACAGATGAAGTCTATTTTGCAGGAATGACACAAGACAAAGGGAGATTGCAGTGAACAAAAGGAGTTCAATATTATCCAAGTTTGTAGTTTCGTTGTAGATTCCAAGTTCTAGCAGTTATTGTAAATTTCTTCTTTTCTGCTATAATAAAATCTCTCTCTTTGAATGCTGGTTTTTCCCCAGAGTTAGGGGTTTTCTAGTGTAAATCATTGTGTCAAAGTGTGATTGGTTTTTCTCTCATTCAGTATTTTAGTGAATGGTGTTGTGCATGCTTTAGTTCTTTGTTTCAGTCATTTGATTTATGTTATTCGAATTTATGAGATTAAACAATAGTGAATTTATTGTTGGGTTTCACAACGCCAATAAGGGAGACGTATTTTTCACATGAATATATTGAGAACTTGAATGGCATGTTAATAATTGAGGGATATGTATTTTGGTATACATATATTGTGATTCTTATATGCATCATAGGCGATTGACGAATATAATGTACATATATAAATAGATATTATTTACAATCATCCAATAATGATGCTTGTAGCAATTATCGAGCCTTATAAGTAATAATGACTCTATTCATTCGCTATGATGATAAGTGGTATAATAGAATTCCATCTATGGGATGTTGAAAGATGTTAATATCTACTCTAATGTATTTATGAAATATATGATTTAGAATCATTCATAGTGAGTGATAAGGAGGAAATGAATAAATCTTTGACAAGAACGAAATATTTATATCATCTTTGATCTTATTAGATATTATCACTGGAATTTATCGATCCCTAATGCTTCTAATGTTTCCTTGAGGAATACTTTGAATGCAAGATTCAGGTTTAAGTGCTTCCACTACAAAGGGATCATTACAAGTGGTATTAGAGCAACTTTTCTTCCATCCTGTGAAAATAGTGTATGCAAACTTACCAAAGATAGATGTATATTCTATAAACATATAGAAACACATTTTGATGTAAGTGGATCAGGTGTGTCCTGTAACCATTGAATCTAATTACTTGTCATTGGCATTTGTTATCCTTATCATAGCTACCATATGTAAGTGTAAAATAAGTATCAAGATATATATGTATAAATAGATAAATATATATATGTTATTTTGAATTGGACAACTAATGACGTTATGATGATCTATTCCATCATGAGTATTTTGTGTGGTAACCACATGAAACAACTAGGGAAGGCTAGAAAAGAAGGCTATTTACATCTCTACACCCCTGGCAATATTGAAGACAACTATGATGTATCATTTTATTGGAACATAGAATAAGAGGGCAACATCGTAACTGGAAATTAAGAGGTTTTTGTAGAGCAAAGTGGTAAATTGGGTAAGTTTTTTCATAGCTCTAAAACAATAATCATAAATACCTTTATACAATTAGAAAATAATATTTGTTAAATATGTTATGAATGCAAATATTAATGATTGATAAATATATTAGGAATTGGTCATTAATAAAAAAATATATAAATATCATCAGGAGTTGTTGCACATACATTCATATGGTAAATAGATTATTTACATTAAACTCTTAATATCTAGATAAATTCATGAATCCCCATAGCATGGTGCAATTATGGGTAAATTGTCAATATGATAATCATTAGATGCAATTGTTTGTATCATCAAACAATCATGTAGTTGGTTGAGGGATGGAATCAATAGGTTGAGCAGGTGCTAGATTTCTCCTCTAAGTACTCCACCCACAATGATGGCTGGTGGTCTACCATTGTTGGTCCAAGGGGACTTGTTGTATCTGCTCTTGGGCTTAGAGAGAGTATCTATGGGCCTCCTATGGAAATCCTTCCTCCAAACGATCACATGGTTGGATCAACTTGAGGAACTCTCCATCATAGTAGGAGATGGGGAAATAGGAAGTGCAGAAGGGATAGCAGGTGCTAGAGGCCCTTCCAAGTAGTCCACCCACATGGATGACTATGTGTCTGCCATTGTTGGGCCAAGAGGGCATGTGTAGCTGCTCTTGGGATTGGAAGGAACACCTCTATGGGCATTCCAATGCAACCATCCTATTTGACCATACCTATGACTAAGAAGACCAATAATTTCAGCAAGGTGTGGTTTTATACTACGTGTTCCTTACATCTATTCAAGTATATACTTTGAGATAATTTGTGTGTATTCAAGGTTAACTTTGTGGCTTATATATATGCTTTGTTACATTTGTTCATCTTAATACTTGTATATTACGTGAATTCGAGTGTCTGGTTCATACTCATGTATATCCTTGATGACCTTGGGATGGTGGACAGGTCCACAGTGTAGTATGGGATGCACTAAATCCCCCTTCCCAATTGTGTTTGTATTTGAGTGTATACTCTATGACTTGTGATTGTATTTGTATTTGGGTGTATACTCTATGAATTGTGATTGAATTTGTATTTGAGTGTATACTCTATGACTTGTATATGTATTCGAGTGTATACTCTCTGACGTATTTTTATACTTTGTGACCTTGAATTCAAGTGTGTACTTCATGATGATGTATTTGAGTGTATACTCTATGACATTGTATTTGTTGTGACTTTTATTCAAGTGTATACTTTATGACATACGGGTATGCTTTGTGGCTTCATGCACTCATGCATATACTTCATGTATTATTCACACATATACTTCATGCTTTACCTATCCTATGGTGTTTTTGTTTCATGGTATCTATGGACATGCTTAGCATCTTACTTTCCCACTTCATGACTGATGTACACTAATACATGACTATTTTGTTCTTAAATGTATACTTTTTGTTTGCATAATTCATGCCTTATACGTATTTGTTTATATATTCAAGCATTCTTATGCCTATCTTCTTTATGTATGCTCATTTCATGCTTTATGTATAGTCAATTGAATGCTTCATATTGTGTATTTTTGTGTATGCTTGAGTGTACTTAATTATCTTCTTGAATTCATGCCCCATGATTACACTTCGTGTATCTCATGTGTATTTATTTTTATTTATTGAATGCATTTATTCCATGCATAGAAGTAAATTTGAGTGTACTTGAATGCTATACATGCTCATGCCTTATGTAATGACTAAATCTTTCTCGCTCTATGGAGCAATTCCTATATGTATGCTTTATGTGTGCTAATATGAATACTTCATGCTTCATCTACTTCATAATTGATATGTGTCCTCATGTTTGAATTCCTGTATGATCTTCATATCTCGTGTGTATTCATGTATATGATCTTGCCAACGTGTATTACAATACCTTGCATGTATCCCTACATGTATTTCTATAACCTCTAAGTAATCATTTGTTCTCATGTGAAGATTAATGCTTATAGGTATAATTCATGACTCTATGAAGTTATGTACTACTACTTACAACAATATGTCTTGCAAATACTCCATGTGTACACTCCATTTATATGTTTCATGAGTTTATGATAGGTTTCCCTTCTTCTGTATATTTAGATGTTTGCTTATGTCTTAAATGTCTTCAACATATTTACTCCATGAATTCTCTTCTCATGTATGTCAGTGTTTGATTCATGTCTCATGTGTATTCACATGCAATTCAAGACCTGCATGTATAGATGTTTGTGGCACTTTCCTTTTGAACTTGAGTGTATGATCCATTCCTTGAGTGATCTCTTCATGTCTTATGTGTACATTATTAAGTATATTATATGACTATGATTCATACCCTAAGTGTATTCAAGTGTGGCTCATGACTTATTTATTCAAATGCATTCAAGGGTGACTTATGTATTCAAATGCATTCAATTGTATACTGCGTGATCTATGTGTATTCAAATATATCGAAGTGCCTACTATATCTTTTGTGTATACTTTGTGGCTTACTTTATAATTTACATATGACCATGTGTAAACTCTGTGACTAGTATTCATGTGTCTTACTTGTATTAATGTGTATGTCTTGCGACTTGCGTGCATTCACACTTTGCAACTTATGTGTGTTTAAGGGTATACTTTTTAACCCACTCGTTTTCCGACATATACTACGTGTCTTTATGTGTATGCTTCATTAATTATTTCCTTGTGTTAGATTCATTCTTGATGTGTCTTCAAACAAGGTTCCTCCATGGTGTCATGCTTAAAAGATTAGTTAAAATTTTGTTTGTCAAATTGCTTCTTGACTTGAGGAGTAGTAACTATTGAAGTGAAAAAGATGTTTGGAATTGTGACTACTTAAGGACAAGCAATCTTAGGCAAGGAGGACTATCATGTTCCTAAAAGTCAACACTAGGATAACTAAAGGAATATTTAAAAATATGTTAACCATTTGATATTGCATAATTATAATTGTCCAAAACAATATTATAATTATGAATACTATAAATAACGTCATAAATATTATTATGATATAGTAGATATTAAAGTATATAAAATAATATTATAATTACAATTATAAATATAATGGATAATATGATATTGATAAGAAAATCTAAATAATCAAATACAAAGGAAATTATGGTTATTATAAAGAATCATCGAAGAAACAATACTATTGAAACAAATATAAAAATATAACATACAAAATAAAAGAAATAGATATTGCTAAGACCCAATCCCTCAAAGGCTCCTAATGTGGCAATTAGACAACAAATATAGTTTGCAAAGGATGGGTCAAAATTTACTAGGGAATTGGTCTGGAAGAGAGCAGCGATTACATAAAAGACATGCCTCAAATCAAGTCTCTTGGTCGGCCCATACAAGCAAATTAATAAATAATATATGTAATATAAATTAAAATTAAAATAACAATGATTTTCTAATACCGAAACTTAATGGTAAATATTCCTATTTATATTACATTAGCATAAACCTCCAAATCAAATCGCACAAAGGCTTTAGCAGACACATTTGGCATGAATGGAGGAAGCAACGTTTGGAACTTAGAGAAGTGAACTGTTTGAAGGGACATGATGCTCCCATCCACTAGGGATAAATGGAGGCTCAACCAAATGCAAAGAGAGGGAGGGTGGAAAAAATGTCATCAAGGAACAAAATTCAGGTCTGCCATCGATAGCAGGGTTGATCCTAAATTAAGGGTCATTAAGCAAGTCTGAAAGGCATCAGGCAAGGATAGAGAAAGATACATTATGAGAAATAAATCACCATAGCATCTAAATTCTTAGAGGTACAGGCAGAATTTATACATTAGACGACCAGCGATCTGAGAAGGAGAGAATGGGAGATTACGATGAGTCTTTAAGAGAATCTGCATATGCTTTGATGGCATCCTAGATGATAAAGGAGTCAATTAATATCTTATATAGAGTCTTGGAAGCCATAATGAGTATTTGATGCTAGGAAATCCAAATAATGCATTGGTATAGGTAGCGGCAACTGTCCTATAAGAAGGGTGAGGAATTTAAAGGAATACATGGCAATAAGATACCATAGAAAAAGAGAATATGGTGAATTAAACTACAAAAGGCTTTGCAGATCGACAAAGATTAGGTAAGTATTACTATATACAAGTTCATAATCACTTATGTATTCGGAGGGTGAGAATAGTGGATTTAGGTGTGTTGATTATCCAATATATTATTAATTCGAAAGTCTCTAATATATTGTGATTTATGAATATATTTAAATATAATATGATGAATGAATATATTGAGAATTTGAATGACATGTTAATAATTGAGAGATATGTATTTAGGTATACATATATTGTGATTCATATATACATCATAGGTGATTGACGAATATAATGTATATATATAAATAGATATTATTTACGATCATCCAATAATGATGCTTGTAGCAATTATCGAGCCTTATAAGTAATAATGACTCTATTCGTTCGTTATGATGATAAGTGGTATAATAGAATTCCATCTATGGGATCTTGAAAGATGTTAATATCTACACTGATGTATTTATGAAATATATGATTTAGAATCATTCATAGTCAGTGATAAGGAGGAAATGAATAAACCTTTTACAAGATGATGAAGGATACTCCCCTTACAATCTAAAACTCAAAAACAAAAGATAATGGCACAAACAAAATGCAACAAGGAAAGAAAAAAAAAATTATTATCACTGAAATGAAAATGAAATTACAACATTATATTTGCCATCACATGGGCTTTCTGATTACATAAATCTGCAAGTCTGCAAATCGGAGCCACCATCTACTCTGCTTTGGCATCCTCTTTGTAGTCCCCCTTTACATCCTTTATTTGGAAGCTGTAACTGCCCTAGAATCTTCTGGAAAGTGTAACTTCCTCAGGAAGATATTTTGAAATTTTATTAATTTTGGTATTACAACTTTGCAAGGTCATAACTTTTGATCCGTCCATCGGATTTTCTATTATAATACCTTTTCAAAAAGGTCTTGCGAAATCTTGTGAGGCCATCCACTTTTGTTTTCCACCAATTTTTAGGCCCATCCAAATTCTCTAAGTGCTTCAAAATTGACCCCGAAGATTTTACTAGGATTTTCAAAAAATTAAAACTTTAATATATCTCAAATGACAAATGGTATTGAAGTTATTTCTTCGCCATTGGCTTCAATTTACCATTTTGGAGGTCTGTGTAATATTTTGTGTCCAACTGTGCATAAATGCAAACTTACTAAAATAGTAACCCTACCAAATTTAGCCCTTATTTAAAAGAAACAACATTTTTTTGGGTGATGCAAGATTTCTCTTACACCCTGGATGCTCCTGCATCAAACACCTAGGGTAATTTGAAAAGTGACCCTATCACTTCTCGGGAGTTAGAGGGAAACCAAGACAGTTAACCTCAGACTCAAATAACCATGATGAATCTTCAACATTCCTTCCTCTCCATTCCACCAAGTACTCTACATATTGCTTGTTTCTTGTGCTTCTTCCCACATGGCTATCCAAAATGTCTTCTATCTCCTCCTTTTCTGAAGTAGGTGTTGGAATGTTCCACTGTGCCTCTATGATTTCTTCATCAATTCCTCCCTCATGATATTCTATTAAATCTGAGATGTTAAACACAGGTGAAATATGAATTCCATCAAGAAACTCTACCTCATATGAATTTCCTAAATCATGCTTCTTTAGGATCTTTCATGGTCCAAACTTATTCATCTTCAACTTTTTGTATGTACCAATTGGAAACCTTTCCTTTCACAAATGAACCATGACTTCATCTCCTACCTAGAACTCCTTATACCTCCCTTTTTGATCTTCCTTCACCTTATACTGAGAGTTCATCTTATTTATATGCTTCTTCACCTTGTCATGCAAATTATTCAGGTGCTCGGAAAAATCTTCAGCCTCAACACTACTCTTCTCTCCTTTATCCATTTTTCTCAGTTCATAAGCATTCCTTGGACTACTCCCATATACAATCTAGAATGGTGATTTACCAGTGCTCCTATTGACAAAATTGTTATAAGAAAATTCCACCTATGGTAAAATCAAATCCCATCCCTTTGGTTTATCTCCTACTAAGCATCTTAGCAGGTTACCCAAACTCCTGTTGACCACCTCTATTTTTCCATCAGTCTATGGATGGTGAGAAAAAATGAACTTCAAATCTATCTTCAACTTCTTTCATAATGTTCTCTAGAAATAACCAACAAATTTGGTATCTCTATCTGAAACTATACTCTTCGGTAGACCATGTAGTCTCACCACCTCTCTGAAAAAAAACTCTGCAATATGAACATCATCATTGATCTTATGACACAGAATGAAATGTGCCATCTTTGAAAATATATCCACCACCACAAATATGGAATCATGCCCTCTCTTTGTCCTCTGTAATCCAAGGAAAAAATCCATACTAATGTCCTCCCATGGCCTCTCAGGTACAGGTAATGGCTGATATAATCTAGTATTCTGACTTGTTCCTTTCACCATATGACATAATCTGCAACTTTGTACAAACTTCTTCACATCCTATTGTAACTATGGCTAGTAATAATTCTCACTAACAAGAGCAATGGTCTTATCTTGACTGAAATGCCCAGTCAATCCTCCACTATGCTTCTCCTTGATTAGATTCTCTCTCATAGGACTCCTTGGAATACACAATTGGCTTCCTCTAAACAACATTCCATCTTGGATTAAGAAATCCAACCATCTTGTCCTATCCAATGTAGCAAGTTCCAAACAAGCCTTCCAAGCTTCTGCAAAGTCTGGATCTTCTAGGTACAAACTCTTGAGTTCATTGAACCCAACAACCTCTATATTCATCTCTATCAAAAAAAATTTCCTTCTACTTAAGGCATCTACAACTCTATTTGATCTTCCACTCCTGTGCTTCAAAAAAAAAGTATAACTCTACAAAAACTCAACCCATTTGAAGTGCCTTTGATTCAACTTTCCTTGACTATTTAGATACTACAAATCCTGGTGATCAGTATATAAAAAAAAAATCTTTTGGAAAAAAATAGTGTCTCCATTTCTTCAAACCCTGAACTATAGCATATAACTCTTGATCATAGACATAACATTTCTTCTTAGCATCATTTAACTTATCACTAAAATAGGCAATAGGCTTACCTTCTTGACTCAAAATAGCTCCTATGGTGGTGCCACTAGCATCACAATCTACCTGAAAAACCTTATTGAAATCTGGAAGTTCCAAAATAGGTTACTCTTTAACTTTCTTCTTCAACATATCAAAAAAATTTTCTGATCCTATAGTCCACTTAAACTCTTTTCTATCCCCTCTCATTTCTTTAGTTAGAGGTGCACAAATACTACTCAAAATCTTAATAAACTTTCTGTAAAAACTTGCTAGACCACATGAAATGACCTTACCTCTATAACACTCCTCGGGGTAAGCCATTCAATGATAACTCTCACCTTCGTTGGATCCATTTTAAGACCCTCTACTGAGACAACAAATCCCAGATACACCAACTCCCTTTTTACAAAACTACATTTATTCAAATTAATCAACAGCTTCTCCTCCCTTAGCTTCTCAAAAACTTTTTGGATATGCATCAGGTGCTCCTCCAATGTCTTACTGAAAATCATAATATCATCCAAATAAAAAAATAACAATTTTTCCTAAAAATTCTTTAATACCTCATTCACAAGCCGTATAAATGTGCTTGGTGCATTGGTTAGCCCAAAAGGAATGACTAACCACTCGTACAATACCTCCTTGGTTTTAAAGGCTATCTTCCATTCATCTCCTTCTCTAATACGAATATGGTGATATCCACTCTTCAAATCTATCTTCGCGAAGTACTCAACTCCACTCAAACAATCCATAATGTCATCCATCCTTGGCAGGGTAAATATGTACTTGATGGTGATCTTGTTGATGGCTCTAAAATCTATAGACATCTACCATTCCCCATCCTTCTTTGGTGCTAGTACTACAGGTACTGCACATGGACTCAAACTCTCTCGAATCAATCACTTCCACAACAACTCTTGCACTTGTATATTCAACTCTTCGCTCTTTGTTGGAGTCATATGATGAGTTTCCTTATTTTGAAAATCAACTCTAGGAATTAGGTCCATCTAATGACTAATCTTTCTTACCGGAGGAAAACCTTCAAGTATTTTATTATAAATAATAGCTTGTAACTCATTTAACAAATTTGAAACCTCTATAGGTACCTCAATAGTATCTTCTTTATCAACTCTAGGGATCAATGCAAAACACATATGTTCATGCTTCATACCTTCTAAGAACTTTCTTCCATCAACCAAACAAATTCTGCATTACTGCATACCTTTTCCTCCACCTCTTTCAAGGGCTTCAACTTATGACGAAATCCCTCCTTTGTCAAAGAATAGGTGTTGGCATGTCCATCATGTACTGCTCGTTGATCAAACTGCCATGGTCTACCTAACAATATATGACAAACATCCATAGGCATAATATCACACAATACCTCATCCTGGTAATTTCCAATCTTGAACTTTACTATTCATTGTTCATTTACCAAAGCTTTATGGTCCTTTTGCAACCAAGCAATCCAATATGGATTTGGATGCCTTCTTCTCTCCAACTGCAACTTACTAACCATCTCTTCCGAAACAAGGTTATCAGTACTACCTCCATCAATAATAACATTAAAAAATTTACCTTCACACTTACATCTGGTGCAAAACAAATTCTTCCTTTGAGTTATCTCTTTCTCCTCATTCAACAAGGCTCTTCTAGTAACAAGAACCTCTCCTCTTTTTGCATCCTCAGAATGTGAAGACTCAGCATCTTCGTCTACATGTGCAACTCATGCATTACCCTAAGGTCTTATATTTGTCCTTCCTTAATGTTGAGGACTCTCATATTCCCTACTCCCTTCTTCTCCACATTGGAAATAGGTTCCATGAAAGCCTCCTCTCCCTGGTCCTCGCCCAGATCTTCCTTTTCCTCTTTGGTCTCCATTATGAGGATGATAGGTGTTATCTCCTTTCTGGTTCTGGCTACTACTAGATCTTTCACCCTTATTTCGGTCTTCATTTCGACCTCCATATGACCTTCCACTAGTCCTTCCACCATGACCTCCACCTCTTTGCTTACTTTCAAACCTCATATTCAACATCACTTCTACCTTCAAAGAAAACCGATATGCATCTTCAATGGTATACATTCTTACTAGACTCCGCTCTTCTTGAATGCTCGACTTCAACCCATTTCTGTAATAGGCAACCTTCTCCTTGTTGGCCTCAGAATGACTTGTTCTGATCAAGACTCGGTAGAATTCTTTTGTATACTCCTTAACATATTTTCCTACTTATTTCAACCCTTGCATCTTCTTCACCAAATCCAACTCATAGTCCCCAGGAATGAACTGTCTTTTCAATTTTTCCACCATCCGATCCCATCTTGTTATTTTCTCTTTTCCTCTTCTATTTCTTTCCAAATAGACTTATTTCCACCATATTCTAGTATGGCCTTTCAATTTATCCTTTGCAAATTTGACCCTATCTAGGTCTTCTATTTCCTCATACTCAAAATACTCTTCCATGTCATTGATCCAATCGATCAACTACTCTAGATTTAGGTTTCCAAAAAAATTAGAAACTTCTATCTTTGGCCTCTTTCTAATCTTGGAAATGGTTCTAATTAGTCTGACTTCTCCATAATCAATTACATCCTGGGTAAGTGCACCAAGATGGTTCCCAAAAAGGGGGCTTAAGTGGCCACTTTTTTTTTGAAATCAGGAAATACTGACCTTGGACATGAAATTGAGGATAGTTACACTCAAAATTTTGAAATGGAACAAAAACAAGGATCAAAGTGCTCTGAGTCTACTTTCTAAACTACTAATTTATTTTGAAAATGGTTGAGATTAAGGGGTTCAAAAGAGGGATGTACATAAATTGGTGTTATTTTTGTCAGAAAACATAACATAGCAACTCTTGTACGACCTAAGCATGGTGAACTTTTTTGTAGCATTTTTAAAATCACTATGGTCAAAAGTTAGCTAACAGTATCTAGTTGATGCCCTATTTTTCTTATAATTTTTTAATGAATATTTGATTTTTTACTAATTTTCTAAGTGGGCACTTCCTGAAAAGCAAAATTTTGGCCGTGCTCACCCTAAAATTTTTTGAAGGTAATTGATTTTTTTTATTTATTTTTTTAAATTGTAGAATAGAATCTAGTTTCTAAAAATGTAATTTATTTGAAATTTTGATGAACGGTTAATTTATAACTAAAAAAAAACCAAACACTGCTTTTTAGAAAAAAAGAGACATACAAACAAAAGAAATTATGGATGAAAGGCTTAACATTGTTAAAAAGTGAAAAAAATTACATCATTGGATAGCTAAGAGAGAACCTAAAATTACCCATGTGTTTTCTTTTGTCGATATTGAACCAGATGCAATCCTAATGGTGAGCACGAACTTGATTATGTGAAAAAATTGTAGAATTTGCAAAAACACGTCTCTGGTCATTAGGAATGCCCTCCAAGCCTTTGGGTTGGTATTCCAAGGCAACTACTAATGCTAAGGATCAGGGATTCCCAAATCAAAATATAACGCCCTCGCGTTATAACGCACTCGCGTTATTTCCTAGTTTTGACATTTTGCTTATCTGTGATACATGCCAAGCAAGACATAACGCGCTCGCATTATGTCTTCATTAATGTTATGTCTTCGTTAATGTTAATGTATGTATGTATGCCTATATGTATTAGTGCATGTATATTGTATGGATGTAGGATTTTATGTACATTTGTATTATGCTTGTATGTATTTATGTATGTCTTTAGAGGGAGGGAGAATTTTAAGAGAGAGAGAGAGAGAGTTGTCTAGGTAGGGTGGGATGGGGAAAGGGGGTGGAAGTGAGTTTAAAAGAGAAGGAGTGGGAGAAAAGGGGTTAGAGTGAGGGGGAATTAGCTAGGTAGGGTGAGAGGGAGTGGGAGAGAGTGGGAGAGGGTGGGAGAGAGGGGGAGAGGGTGGGAGAGAGTGGGAGGGAGG
>VDFB02086081.1:260879899-260907273 GCA_007258455.2 Sequoia sempervirens
TTTTAAAATCACATAACATGCTCATGTTATAATGCAAGCGCGTTATGTGTTTCCCCATTTTTTCCCCATTTGGCCACAAAAGTGCGACCAACTTCGTGCACCCGCCCTCCTGTGCTTCCTCTTCGAATGGATCCTCATCTTCAGCCTCATCCTCACTTTCATCTCTTCTTCTGACATCAACTCCCTTACGTAGCTCCTCTTGCAGTGCTTGAACTTGTCTCTGGAGGGCTCTAAAACCCTCTTCTATTACCCCAACATTTCTCCCACCATGGTTTCTTCATGGAGGCATCTTTTCCCAGAGACCCACAACCACAAGTCCTGGTGTAAACTACCTCACGTTTGGTGATCTGTTTACACACTCATAAAAACCTACTCTGATACCACTTGATGAAGTATACTCCCCTTATAATCTAAAAATCACAAAAACAACAGATAATGGCACAAACAAAATGCAATAAGGAAAGAAAATATTTTCTATTATCACTAAAATGAAAATGAAATTACAGCATTATATTTTCCATCACATGGGCTTTCTGATTACATAAATCTACAAGTCTACAAATAGGAGCCACCATCTACTTTTCTCTAGCCTCCTCTCCATAGCCCCCCTTTACATCCTTTATTTGGAAGGTGTAACCACCCTAGAATCTTTTGGAAAGTGTAACTTCCTCAGGAAGATATTTTGAAATTTTATTAATTTTGGTATTACAACTTCGCAAGGTCATAACTTTTGATCCATCCATCGGATTTTCTATTATAATACCTTTTCAGAAAGGTCTCAAGAAATCTTGTGCCAAAAAATAGGCCTGAAGGCCATCCACTTTCATTTTCCACTAATTTTCAAGCCCATCCAGAGCCTCTAAGTGCCTCAAAATTGACCCCGAAGATTTTGCTAGGATTTTTGAAAATTAAAACTTTAATATCTCTCAAATGACAAATGGTATTGAAGTGATTTCTTCGCCATTGGCTTCAATTTACCATTTTGGAGGTCTGTGTAAGATTTTGTGTCCAACTGTGCATAAATGAAAACTTACTAAAATAGTAACCCTACCAAATTTAGCCCTTATTGAAAAGAAAAAAAATAAAAAATTGGGTGATGCAAGATTTCTCTTATACTGTGGATGCTCCTGCATCACAAGAATGAATATTATCTTCAATCTTATTAGATATTATCACTGGAATTTATCGATCCCTAATGCTTCTAATGTTTCCTTGAGGAATACTTTGAATGCAAGATTCAAGTTTAATAGCTTCCACTACAAAGGAGTCATTACAAATTAATATTCCTCCAAAGGGGAGTTAAAAAAATGAGTCATCCTCACACATGTGTGAGGATACTCAATTGAGATAAAATACTTGTAAGGATTTCTTTGGAATATTCCTACAAGTATTTAAATAATATAAATAATAGATAATCTTCACCTAAATAAAGATTAATTGCTAACACCACCCCTTAAGCTTTACTTGGGGAGTTTAGATCAAACCCTTCAATGGTTTGTAATCTTATATTTTTACAATGATGGAGAAAATTATCTTTACAAAGTGGTTGGCGAGAATATTAGCAACTTAATCTTCACCCTTACAATAGAAAAGAGAAATTTGTTTGTCTTCAATTTTCTCTATAATGAAGTGATGTTGGAGAGCAATGTGTTTGGTCCTTGCATGAAAAATTGGACTCTTGACCAAAGAAATGACACTTTTATTACAACAATATAAGGGTGAAGGATCATTTTGAGGTAGATCTAGGTATTTAAACAGTCTTCTCAACCATAGTTCTTCTTTGGATGCATTGGTACAACCTTTAGATTCCACTTCTATAGATCCAAGAGAATTAGATTGTTGCTTCTTACTATTCCATGAGATTGCACCTAATCCAACAAAGAAACAATAACCACAAGTGGATCTCCCATCATTGGGATCAACTCCTAAATTTGGATCAATATAACCATTTAATGAAAATTCAAGATTTGCATCATAAAAGAGACCAACATTAAAAGTACCTTTAAAATTCATAATTTGCAACTTTAAAATGAGTTTTTTGTGGTCTAGACACATGTATCTGGAAACTAAACCAGCACTTTAGGAGATATAAATTCTAGTAAGAGTTAAGTAATTTAAACTTCCAACTAATTTCCTATACATACATCTCTAGCAACTTTAACTTTGTTAGTAATAGGATTATAAAATCTATAAGCTTTAGAATATTCATCATACCTCACAAAAATATGATAGGATGATTAAGAATCTATTTTTTCCATTTTTTGTTTAGGTTTATGAACATAAGTGATTGAGTCAAATATTCTTAAATGCTTAAGATTAGGTTTCTTACCAAACCAAGCCTCTTCAAGAGTTATATCCTTTAATGCTTTGGTATGAGTCATATTAATGATATAAGTAGCAAAAAAAATTGGTTCAATCCAAAATTTATTAGACATATTCTTTGCATGTAACATACATCTAGACATTTCAACAATTGTTCTATGTTTCCTTTTCACTACACTATTTTTTTGAGGTGTATAGCGAATGATTAACTCATGTTTGATACAAAATAATATCAAATAAAAATTTAAGGTATTATTCACATATTCTTTACCATTATCATTCCATACAATTTTGAAAGGAAAACCAAATTTCCTTTCAACAGATTTATGAAATTCAGAAGAAGAAAAAAAGTATCAAGAACTTGATCCTTACTTTTAAGAAAATAGATCCAAGTTCTTCTAGAATAATCATCAACAAAAGTAAGTACATGCATTGATCCTTGGATGGAGTTATTATCCATGGGTCCCAAAAGGTCACTATGGACTAGGTGCAACTTATGATGTTCCCTTCATGCTTGACCTTGTGGAAAGGGCTCTATGCATCTTACCACTCAGGCATCCTATGTATACAATTTTATATGGAATAATGCTAGGAAATCCTTCTACCATATTAGATTTTTACATCAAGGAAATATTGTTATCATGGATATGACCAAGTAATTCATGCCAAACATTGAAATCAATTATAGATAGTAAAGAATATTTAGAATGAGCAAAGTCATAAAATTTGAACAAATTACCATTGTCTAATTTAACATTAGCAATGACTTTATGAATTTTTTGGATCAATCATATAGTATATATATTTATAAAAATTTATTTTGTAATCCCGAAAAACTTAGCTATTGAAATAAAATTAGTCTTTAATTCAATAACATATAAAACATCATGTAACTTAGCATTAAGCACATTCGCATTTCCAATTGCTTCTACTTTACACTTATGATTATTAGCAAGTTGAAGTGGAAAATTAGACATGTCGGGTTGCATGGATTAAAATACATCTTTATGAGAAGTAACATGTTCAAAGGCACTTGAATCAATAACCCATTCAAGAGGTTTTGAAGCATTATAACTACAAGTAAAAGATTGTCTAGATTGATTTGCATTATTGTTAAACTTATTATTATTAGGTTTATTTTGTAGATTATTTTGCCTCATGGCTTTTTTATCATTTTGTTCCTTAAAACAAGTGTTAGACAAATGACCATCTCTATCACAATAATTACGAGGCATCTTAGAATAATTATTCTTTCTAATATCATTAGTATTATTATGATGAGATTTAGGATTATAATATTTTTTATTATGAGGCTTAAAATTTTGCTTATGGTTTTTAGACATAAAAGCATGCTCATTATTTTTAAGATTATCAAATTGAATCAATTTTTCTTCTTCTAGAAGAGCCTTAATAAATTTTGGAAAATATCATAAGTTGACTAGCTAATGAAGGAATAGCTAGTTGGGCATGAATATTTGTATTGGTGAGGGTGCAACCCAAGACACAAAAATTAACTCACAACACGAGAGAATAATTTTATTATTCAAAAAATGGAACTTCTTACATGTAGAGGATCTCAAGTCCTCAAGTTCTACAACATATGCAAGTTACAGAAAATTATAAAATAACCCTTTTCGCAGTGTGCGAAATTGTCCCAAAAGCTCTCCAAAAAAATCAGAAACTCACCCATAAATAGAGTTCCTTTTGATTTTGGAGCCAAAACAACATTCAAAATTGAGTTTTGGTGGTTTGGTGCCGGAAATTACAACTTGAAATTCAAATTTCAAAAGAACATTCGAAAATTAGTATCCTCTAGAAAGTGCGCCAACTTCTGGGAGCCATAACTTTTGATCCAGGACTCCATTTTTTGAGCTGTTTGAACCGTTGGAAAGGTCTCAAAGTCAAGAATGTGCTCAAAATCACTCCATCAATTTTGGAAAGTTTCGGGGCCATTTTGAGACCGTTTAGTGCCTCAAATCTGACTTAGAAGGTTTTCAGGTGCAATTCTGGGAGACTAAAACTGCAATATCTTCCAACCCGAGAATAGAAAATCAAAAATGTAAGTTGGGAATTACATTATGATGTAAAGGGTATCCAAAAATGAAAAGACATCAAAGAAACTACCTACATGAAATGAAACTCTTTTTTTTTTGGTTGATGCAGGATTACCCTTACACCACTGGATGCTCCTGCATCAGACACCCAGGGTAATTTGAGAAGTGACCTCGTCACATCTCAGATGGTTGAGGAAAATCCAAATGGTCTACCTCAACCTTAGTCAGCCAGGATGAATCTTCCACAGGCCTTCCTCTCCATTTCACCAGATATTCTTCATACTACATGTTTCTGGTACTCCTTCCCACATGGCTATCAAGGATTGCTTCAATCTCCTCCTTATCTGAAGTAGGTGTTGGAATGCCATACTGCCCTATTTTTGGTGCTTCCTCCACACCACCTTCATGATACTTTGTCAAATCTGAAATGTTGAACACAGGGGAATTGTTGACTCCATCCAGCAACTCTACCTCATATGCATTCCCTAAATCAGGCTTCTTCAAAATCTTACAGGGACCGAATTTCTTCATCTTTAATTTGTTATAGGTTCCCATTGGAAACCTATCATTCCTCAAGTGGACCATTACTTCATCACCAATCTAAAACTCCTTATTCCTCCTTTTCTAATCTTCCTTGGCCTTATACTACATATTCATCTTGTTAATATGTTCTCTTACCTTCTCATATACATCCTTGATGTGCTCTACAAAATATTTGGCTTCGACACTTATCTTCTTCTTTTGGTCCATCTTCCTCAATTCTGGAGTTGTTCTAGGGTTGCCTCCATACACAATCTGGAATGGTGATCTACTAGTGATTTTGTTGACAAAATTGTTGTAAGAAAATTCTGTCTGGGGTAAGATCAAGTCCCATCCCTTGGGTTTATCTCCTACCAAGCATCTCAAGAGGTTACCCAGACTCCTATTCACAACCTTCATCTTCCCATCTTTCTGTGGATGGTGTGTAGAACTGAACTTCAACTTTGTTTTTAGCTTCTTCCACAAGGTCCTCCAAAAGTATCCCACAAATTTGGTGTCACAATCTGAGACAATACTCTTTGGTAGACCATGTAGCCTCACCACCTCTCTGAAGAACAAGTCGGCAATGTGGATAGCATCGTGGGTCTTCTGGCATGGAATGAAATGTGTCATCTTCGAAAACCTATCAACCACCATGTAAAGATTGAATCGTTCCCTCTTTGTGTCCTTGGCAAACCAAGAACAAAGTCCATACTTATATCCTCCCATGGCCTCCCTGGTACATGTAAGGGCTGATACAACCCTATATTCTGGATCACTACCTTATTCATTTGACATACCCTGCAACTCTGTACAAACTTCTTCACATCTTGTGACAACCAAAGCCAATCGTAATGTTCACTGATAATGGCTATGGTCTTATCCCGACCAAAATTTCCTTCCATTCCTCCACTGTGCTTCTCCTTTATCAGTTTCTCCCTCATGGAACTCCTCGAAATACATAATTGACTTCCCTTAAACAACATGCCATCTTGGATTATGAAATCTATCCACCTTGTCCTATCCACTGTAACAAGCTCCTTGCAAGCTTTCCAAGCCTCTGCAGAATTGGGATCTTTAGGGTACAATGTTTTGAGTTCATTGAACCCAACCACTTCGATCTACATCTCTATCATCAACATTTTCCTTCTACTTAAGGCATCTGCAACCCTATTCAACTTCCCACTCCTATTCTTTAGAATAAATGTATAGCTCTGCAAAAATTCTACCCATTTCATATGCCTTTGATTTAGTTTTCCCTGACTATTCAGGTACTGCAATGCTTGATGATTAGTATATAGAACAAATTCCTTTGGCAACAGATAATGTCTCCATTTCTTTAATGCTTGAACTATTGCATAAAATTCTTGATCATATACAAAATACTTTCTCTTGGAATCATTTAACTTTTCACTGAAATAGGCAATGGGCTTACCTTCTTGGCTCAAAACTGCTCCAATGGCACAACCACTAGCATCACAATCCACCTGAAACACCTTATTAAAATCTGGGAGGGCTAGAATAGACTGCTTTGTCACCTTTTGTTTCAACAGTTCGAAACTTTTCACTACTCTAGTGCTCCACTTGAACTCTTTTCTATCCCCTCTCATTGTTGCAGTTAGGGGTGCACAAATACTACTAAAGTTTCTAATGAACTTTTTGTAAAAACTAGCCAAACCATGGAAAGATCTCACCTCAATAGCAATTCTTGGGGTAGGTCATTCCAAAATAGCCTTCACCTTCTCTAGGTCCATCTTGAGACCTTCTGTTGAGACAAAAAACCCTAAGTACACTAGCTCCTTCACAAAACTACACTTCTTTAGATTAATCAACAATTTCTCCTTTCTTAACTTCTCAAAGGCTCTCTGAATATGCATCATATGCGCATACAAAGTCCTACTAAAAATAAAAATATCATCTAAATACACAATAACAAAACTTCCCAAAAACTCTTTCAATACCTCATTCATGAGCTGCATGAATGTGCTCGGTGCATTGGTTAGCCCAAAAGGCATGACTAACCACTCGTACAGGCCCTCTTTGGTCTAGAAGGTAGTATTCCATTCATCTCCCTCTCGAATTTAGATCTAGTGATAACCACTCTTCAGATCAATCTTTGTGAAGTACTGAGCTCCACTCAAACAATCCATCAGGTCATCCATCCTTGGCAGGGGAAATCTGTACTTGATTGTTATCTTGTTTATGGCCCGGGAGTCTGTACACATCCTCCACTTCCCATCTTTCTTTTTTGCTCATACTGCAGGTACTGCACATGAGCTCAGGCTCTCTCGAATAAACCCTTTCTCAACAACTCCTAAACTTGTATGTTTAACTCCTTATTTTTTTCCAGAGTCATTTTGTGAGCTACCTTATTTGGAAAACTGGCTCCAGATATCAAGTCAATCTGATGACTAATCTTCCTCACTAGTGGTAAACCCTCAGGTAAGTTATCAAAAACAATATCCTGAAACTCATCCAACAACCCAGAAACTTCTACTGGCACCTTCTCACTATCCTCCTTACCCACTCTAGGAATCAATGCATAGCACACATGCTCATGCTTCATACCTTCTAAAAAAAATCTTCCATCAACATAATAGATTCTAGCACTACTGCATACCTTTTCTTCGACCTCCTTCAGGGATTTCAACTTGTGAAAAACCCATCCTTCATCAAGGAATAAGTGTTTGCATGGCCATCATGTATAGCACGCCTATCAAACTGCCACGACCTCCCCAACATGTGATATGCATCCATGGGGATGATATCACAGAGTACCTCATCATGGTAGCTCTTGATCTTGAACTTCACTAGGCACTACTCATTGACCAGAACTTTGTGGTCCTTTTGCAACCAGGAAATCTGATACGGATGTAGATGCCTTTCCCTCTTCAACTTCATCTTTGTAACCATCTCCTCTAACACCAGATTATCGGTGCTCCCACTGTCAATGATGACATCACGGCATTTTTCTTCACATTTGCATCTCGTGCAGAATAGATTCTTCCTCTGTTTGAGTTTCTTCTCTTCAGTCACCAGTGCTCTTCTAATCACTAGGGCTTCTCCCCTTTCAGTATCATTTGAATGTTCAAATTGAGCCTCCTCATCTACATGTGCAACCCTTCCATGACCTTCCAACCTTTTGTCTGCCCTTCCTTGATGTTGCGGAAATTCATAGGTCCTTCACCA
Organism: Sequoia sempervirens; assembly: GCA_007258455.2. Classification (NCBI taxonomy): domain Eukaryota; kingdom Viridiplantae; phylum Streptophyta; class Pinopsida; order Cupressales; family Cupressaceae; genus Sequoia; species Sequoia sempervirens. The sequence goes on from VDFB02086081.1 coordinate 260,887,984, forward strand.
CACTAGAAACACATTCCTCTGAAACCACCTCTTTCGGATCCTTGTCCAGATCTCCCTCATCCTCTACCTCTTGGATCACCACTGTTTTGATCATGAGGGTGGTAGAAGTTATCATTCTTCTGGTTTCAACTGGTACCCACATCTTCATTTTTCTTCTCATCATCATTTCGGCTTCCAAAAAATCTTTCACTACCCTTTCTGCTCTGACCTCCTCATCCTTTTTGCTTGTTGTCAAATATTTTGTTCAACTTCTCTTCAACTTTTATAGAAAACTAGTACGCATCCTCAATGGTGGTCATTATGACCAAGCTTAACTCCTCCTGAATGCTCGATCATAACCCATTAAGATAACAGGCTACCTTCTCCTTGTTGGCCTCTGTATGACCTGTTCTGATGATCATATTGTGAAAATATTTGGTGTATTTTTTCACAGATTTGCTTTCTTGCTTCAACCCTTGCAATTTCTTCAGCAAATCTAGCTCGTAGTCCACTGGTATGAACTATTTTTTCAATTTTTCCACCATGCGATCCCATCTAGTGATCTTTCCTTTTCCTCTTCAATTTCTCTCCAACTAGATCTCTTTCCACCAAATACTGGCATGGCCCTTCAACTTTATTTTTGCAAACTTAACCCGACCTAAGTCCTCTGTTTCCTCATACTCAAAATATTCTTCTAGCTTATTAATCCAGTCAATCAACTCTTCCAGGTTCAGACTTCCGGAATAACTGGGGACTTCTGCTCTGAGTCTTTTCCTGATCTTCAAAATGGCCCTTATCAACCTCATTTGTTCTTGATCAATTACTTCTTCTTCCTCTTCTACATTTGAATCTTCCTCCTCTTCTTCATCCTCACTTTCTTCTCTCCTTCTCGGGTTTAACCCTCTTTTCAACTGCTCCTGCAACGCATCAATTTGTCTCTGGAGGGCTCTGAAACCCTCAACCGCTGATGGATCTCTTCCACCAGAATTTCTGCCACCTCTGGCACCACCATGCCTACTAGGAATCACTCTTGGAGGAATCTTTCTTGACCTCAACCGACAACCACGTTCCTGGTGCGAACTGTCTCACGATTGGCAATCTGTTCACACACTCAAGAAAACCTCGCTCTGATACCACCTGATGAGGGTGCAACCCAAGACACATAAATTAACTCACAACACAAGAGAATAATTTTATTATTCATAAAATGGAACTTCTTACATGCAGAGGATCTCAAATCCTCAAGTTCTACAACATATGCAAGTTACAGAAAATTACAGAATAACCCTTTTCGCAGTGTGCGAACTTGTCCCAAAAGCTCTCCAAAAAAATTAGAAACTCGCCCATAAATAGAGCTCCTTTTGAGTTTGGAGCCAAAAAAACATTCAAATTTTAGTTTTGGCAGTTTGACACTAAAAGTTACAACTTGAAATTCAAATTTCAAAAGAACATTCAAAAATTAGTATCCTCTAAAAAGTGTGCCAACTTCTGGGAGCCATAACTTTTGATCTGAGACTCTATTTTTCGAACCGTTTGAATCGTTGGAAAGGTCTCAGAGTCAAGAATGTGTTCAAAATTTCTATGCCAATTTTGGCAAGTTTTGGGGCTGTTTCGGGACCGTTTAGTGCCTCAAATCTGACCTAGAAGGTTTTCAAGTGCAATTCTGGGAGACTAAAACTGCAATATCTTCTAACCTGGGAATAGAAAAGCAAAATTCTAAGTTGGGAATTACATTATGATGAAAAGGGTATCCAAAAATGTAAAGACATCAAAGAAACTACCAACGTGAAATGAAACTCTTTTTTTTGGGGTGATGCAGGATTGCCCTTGCACTGTTGGATGCTCCTACATCATGTATTAAACCATTGAAATTGTCTAGGAAGACATTTTTTGAGAATAATATGAATTAGTATAAAAAAATCAAGATTTACTCCTAAACCATGCAATTGACTATTAAGTGCATCAAACTTTAATAAAAAATCATTCATAGTGTTGAAATTTGTATACCTCAAATATTCAAGTTGATCTTGAAGTTGTATCTTCCTTGACTCGTTTGAACTATCATACATAGTTTTGAGGATCTCTCATGCTTCATAGGCTTTCACACAATCACCAATATGAACAGAGTTTGGGAGAAATGGAAATGCCTATGAGGTCAAGAGCTACCTCATTTTGAGACTTCCACTTTTCTTGAGCATCATTGGATACAAATAGATCTAACTCTAACTTTGGATTCATTGCAACATTCAGGAGATGTTTGAATTGAAAAATAAACAAAATATGAGTTTTCCATGAGTAATAATTAGAAAAAATTAATTTAATTTTCATAATTAGAGTAGACACTGCAAAATGATAAAAAATATTCTTTCATGACTATAGAAAATAAATAACACTCTTTTAAGTATTTTATTTTGAAATTAATATGGTTAAAAACCAATAAAACTTAAACTTGAAAAAACAAATTAACCCTTTTTTTTAAACTTCCTAAAGTTTAGAAAATTTAAATATTAGGTACACTTATTTTAATAGCCTCTTCAAAAAAACTAGTATAATTTTTTTTAAATAAAACAACTAATATATTTTTTTTTGAAATTAAACAACTATATAAAAAGAAACTAATATATATATAAACAAACCAATGAAACTAATATTAAGTTTTAAAGCATTTAAAAAAAAAACTTATAAGGTTATGAATGATCAAGGTAGATTTTTTTGGGTTTTAAGCTTTATGAAATAGCCAAAGATTAGGTAACAACCAAGGAGAGGAGTATGGTAGCATCCTCCTAGCATGAGGCCTTCAAGTAGAAGGCAACAAACAAAAAAGGATATGGGAAGATAGGAATTGGGGCAACGACTAGTGAATGATAAGGAGAAAGTAGGGTGGCAGCTAAAGGAGAAGACTCCCTTATATTATAGATTATGTCATAGTAGAGTGTACAAGGATTTGCTCAAAATGAAATGGAGCTCCTTATATGTCACAATTCATGGCCAAGGGGGTGATTTACATGCCAAGAGGATTTGTTGGGTGCAGTGGGTAAGGGAAAGGAGTGACAAGGTTAAGTGGCAAGATTAAGGGTTATGGTTTCATTACCCCAATTGAGATCATTATGGAGCATGAGCTAGGTGGAAAGACCATAGTGGGGATTGGTTTGTAGAGTTGTAGGGTTAGCATAAAATATGAGGGATTGTAGATTGAGGAGTTGTAAAAAATTTATGTAAAAAAAATCGTTCTAAAAAAATTATGCAAATTATATGAATTGAATAAAAAAAATTGATTTTTTTTTTAATTTGTTATTGCATATTTTTTGAAGAGTAAAGAAAAAAAATATTTCAAAGATAACCCCTTGCTTGGGGTTTCAAAAAAAAAACATATTTATTTTCACAAATGCATTTTTGAGATGTATGCAAATTTGTTAAGGGAGAAAAACTAAGAAAAAACCCCTATATTATGAAGATGACATAAATCCTAAAGAATATTATAATGAGAGAGAGTGAAAGATCTTAAGCATAGAATGCTTCTAATGAAGGAGATAAGTATCACAATAAATAGAGTGAGAAAGGAGTTGCATAAGTAACTCTCATTTCTATGCATTCCACCATTCATCCTATGTGTGTGCAAGGTGTCAAGATCCTCATAAGGAGGAGGCTACACTTAAGCCTTAATATTCCTCCAAAGAGGAATTAAAAAATGAGTCATCCTCACACATGTGTGTGAAGATACTCAAATGAGACAAAATACTTGTACGAATTCCTTTGGAATATTTCTTCATGTATTTAAATAATACAAATAATACATACTATTCACCTGATTAAAAATTAGTTTCTAATAGTTTATTACAAAAAATAAATACCTATATTTGAAACACACGGAAAAGTAGAAAATAATGAAAAACCTAATATATATATATATATATAAAGTTTTGTTGTGCTGAAATGTGTCTAAACTAATATGTATATATTTATATATTTATATACATACTTAAGACCCCAATTTTGGTCTTTGTATCACCCCTCTCTATCTACCTACCTCCCCCCTCCACTCTCTCTAGACCTTTCTCCATACCTCTCACTCCATCCTTCTCTCTTTCTCTCTCCCCTCTTCTCCCCTCTCACCTATCCCTCCCTCCCTCCCTCCCTCTCCTCCTCTCTCTATGTAGCTCTCTCTCCCTCACTCCCTCCTACCATACCTTTCTACCTACCTCTCCCTATCTCCTTCCCTCTCTCTCTACCTACCCCTCCCTCCCTCTCTCTTTCTCTCAATCTCTCCCTATTAGAATTCTTAAAGTAGGTTATAGCACAAGTGTGTTTGTTGAATTCACCAAAAATGATAAAAGGCATGGCGTCCCATGATTTAGGACCCACATTCTCTATTTTATTCTATAATAATTCTTTATCTAATACTGAAACACAATTTATTGTTGTTGACAAAATATCAATCTTTTTTAAAAATTCCACCACTTTTTTGTTTTGTTAATGTAGAAGAACTAATTTGCATTTTTTAGACTAAATTGATTGTATGAACTAATATTTTCATGTTCTTAATGGTGAAATGTTAATTATCATGTTTTTTATTTTATTTTGATAATAAAAAATCATAGTTTTTTATTAATTCTATTAGATTTATATAGAATTGAACATTTTGGGTAAAAGTGGCTAAGCCACCGTAAAAGCTTTATATTGATAATTTGAAAAACAGACACAAAATTGCATTACAAAGATGTTGAATACTAGCATAGCCCAAAGGCCAACCATTTTACCAAACATCCAGGCCAACAAAATAGAGCCATAGGACCAAAAAACTAAGCTAGATAGGAAAGGCTCCCAAAAAACCCTAAAAATGCGTAGAAGTTGGACCCACCGAAAGTATCAAGAGTCATGTTTATAGCTTGGACTTGTGAGCTTGATCCATTCTACAAATATACATTAACCATGCCTCATTAGTTTCCAAATTATTTATAGTAATGAATCATGGAAACTAAAAGAATCTTCAACTTACTTTGTTGTTCACCCTCCAATAGTGTAATGAACTACCTATATTTTCTTCAACCTGCTAACCTTCCTTTCAAAGACCCTTTGGATTTTTAGAATTCTTGATTCAACACATATCCTCATAGTTGTTTCTCAAAAACAAAAATTGAACAAGGGTATGTTTCCCAACAATGCTTTGTAATATGCCCCTTTCTATGATAAAATAAACACACATTAGAATACTTACTCTTCTCATACATTTCTCACACTCTTTGTAGCAACACCCTTCATCATATTGAATGTCACACAAGAATACCTGAGGATATCTCAATAACCTCTATGGGATTGACCATTTCTTTCCCATGCTTTCCAAGCATTAGGTCCTCATATCCTACAAAAATAGAGTAGCTACACATGACTACTGTTATTTAAAAGATCATTCCCCCTAATCTATACCCCAACACAAATACTATGTTAAGTTCCATAATGAGTGGCACATTATCCACCTTTCATTTTTAATAATACAATTGTGGACTCATTTTTTTGTATTTAAGTTAGTTAGTCTATATGATCTAGGTATTATAGGAATTTGGTAGGCCTTCCTATTTAACAAAATAGATTTTTTTTTTTATGGATTTTTCCACAACCAATATGGTATCCAAAAGTCCTTTAATATATTATCTTTCCTTCTTCAACAATTTCTTGGTCAAGTTGCTATCTTCCTTGTGATACCTTTTGGCTCCAAAAACTATAGGTTTCACTTTCCTAGAGTTCTCTTTAAATCAAACCAACTATCTCCCCACATGTAAAACTGTTTGCTACTTTTCTAGAGGAAAACATAATTAATGATTTTCATGACAACCCTATTTTTTACTATACAACAATCCTATTTAATTTTTTTCTCATTTTGTGTATCCTAATGATACCACACAACTATTTTTTGGTTTGGACTACCCTAGGAAACTAAAAATATTTTTCTTTATAAACTTATTCGCTTCAATCATGGGTTATTATGACTATCCTCTGCCTATTCTAAGTGTTTTAGCATGTGATAGTCTAAGGATAACACTTTGAGATTGTTGTATGAGATTCATTTGCTCTTTGAACCATAGATTAACTAATAACTACTTCTATATCATGATAGATATGTAATTCATCACAATATTTAGATATTACATTTGCTAATAGTGGCTATGAAATTTGGAAGCAAAAAAATAATTATATTTTTAAAGTGTGGGATTAATGGAGATTTTTCATACAAATAGATAAATTTAAAGACATGCGTTAGATGAATAATAGAGAAATATTGAAAAGAAAGCATAGGGAATCATATAATTTTATCTCTCCAATTTTCTTATAAGGATTTATGAAGAAACTACCACATATGATTTGAGGAGAATGAAAGATAAAACTATCAAAATAAGCATATTCTTGTCAATATATTGTATGTTAATAAGAGTATTAATTATTTAAAAATGAAAAATAGAGACTTAATTATATAATATTTAAATTTCAATAACTTAATATTAAATGAATAAGGATCTATTTATGTTAAGTTGGAAGAAGATGATAAATGTATTTAATTGGTTTTCTATTCACATAAATCATGGTAAAATATAATTATTGTTATTAGTCATGGTATTATAGAAACTAAAATGGATTCTCCAATTTCTAATTTGATTATTCTATGAATGAGGATAAAATCAATGGATGGGGATCCCTGGGATGTATTACATGTTTGGGGTAGGCCTAAACAAAATGGTGTTAAGAAAAGAGGGCATAAGGATGTATTTAAATCAAAGGAAGGGTCTAAGACCATTAGTAAGGGTAGGCTCAAATTTTAGAACTATGAGAAATAGGTTCATTTAAATAAGTAATTTTGGTATTGAGGTTTTCCTTGGTGAATGTTTGTGTATGTCCAATTTTAGGATTAAGCCTGGTGTCTATGTTTTTGAGGTACAATTTTATTGACCCAAATCTCTCTCGCAAGTTTTTTTCAATTGGCATACAAAACTATATTAGTGAGGTTGTCTTAGGTTTGATATCCTTTTGCCACTCATAAAATACCTTAATGGTTTATTTTCGGTTTTATTAGGACTATCCACTACCATACACAACCATAAAAATCATATAGGATTGTTATCGTGTCATTTGGAACCCTATTACTCTTGGAATCAACATGAAAAAAAGTTTACAAATTACTTTAAGGTTTATAAAAGATCATGCTAAAAGAGGTAATGATGGATATATTCAACAAAAAGGAGATTTTTCATGAGTTTAGGGTTTTCATAATCCATATGATAGTCCATTGTCACATTGGGATAGTCATAACAACCCACAAGATCATCAAATTTATGAATACATGCTAGAAAATTATATATTTAACCTCCTAGGGTAGTACACACCAAGATCTAGCTATGGGGTGTCATTATGTACAAAAAAAGAAAAACAAGGTAAATATGACTACTATGGATCCATAAAGAGGGTTGTTATAATATTTATAAATAGGAAAACCCTACATTGGCCATGAGAAAATAAGAATCTAGGTGTTTTGAGAGATGAAATAACTTAACCTAGGTGTTCTAATATACTCCAAGCATAATGATATGGTAATAATAGAGAACCAAAGAGAAAAGAGAAAATAATTTTTGAAACTAAAGCTACTAAATTGCAAAATTATAAAGTTGTTAGTTAAGAGTAGTGTAAGTATGGAAATAAGCACATTTATATTATTGTGCATCTTGTGGATAAATAAACTACACAAAAAAATATAGATGGGTGGGTGAATTCTATGGAAGGCCTTTGTTCATTCCTCAAGTCACCTAATCACTCCAAAGTACACTACTCTAGTGTAGTCTCTTAAGAGCCATAAAAGAAGAAAAATTACAAACTATGATGAAGTACTTCTCGAAGCTTGTGGAACCTAGGAATGTTTTGTCTAAACCTACAAGTGGATATGGTGTCCCTCTATGTGAGTCTCTCTCAATTTTGGCCAAATCAACATTGTTTGAGCATGCCAACAATGAATGCATTCTTTAAAAAAGTGTCAATTGAGAGAAATGAAAATATGGAAAGAAACCTTTTTTTTTCATGCATCCTGGGGAATATTTGACTGAAAAAAAAAAATTGGGTGGGTGGTTAAATTATAAGAAAGGCCTCTATTCATTCCCTAGGTCACTTGATCATTTCATAGTACACTATCCTGATACAATCTCTTAAGATCCCTAAGAGAAAAAAATGTCAAACTATGATGGCTTGGTTCTCAAAATTTGTGGCGCATATGAATGTTTCATATAAACCTACATTTGTGTGTAGGGTCCCTCCACAATAAACTCGTTGATCTTTTATATCCAAACCATTTGATCATGGCAATGATGGATGAAATGTTGCAAGAAGCATCAAATATGTTCATCACAAACCTTTTGGGAGCCATAATTTTTGTTTTGTACATTGTTGGAAAAAACTAACTACACCAAAATGTTCAAGTGAGAGGGTTAATTCTAGGGTATTCCTCTATGTTAGGAATAAAGTAATACAAAAACATAGAGACACAAATATACGTGGTTCACCCAATATAAGGCACATCCATATAAAAACAACCAATCCTTCCTTTATTTCATCCAACAAAATGAAGGGATACAATCTATAATACATACACTTTAACTTCCTCTTCTCTCTATCATGGTATCCTCTCACAATGCAATTCAATACAATGTAACAATCAACCTAATACAATCCCCTCAATAAAGAGGGGTTTCCTTCTAGGAAAAAACCAACATAATCTCTACCCTAAAATTTATGACTTAATGATAAATAATTCAAATTTACAATAAAAAATTATATATCACTTGCTCCATAACCAACACTTTTTTTATTCCCCAAGTCACTCGATCATTTCAAGTGATACTATTCTAACAAAGTCTCTTAAAATACTTAAGTGCAAAATATTTCCAAACTATGATGGATTGGTTCTCAAAATATATGGAACCCTCCATAATAACCTCTCTCAATTTTCCTTTCCTCCAAACCATTTGACTATGGAAATGAGGATGTAATGTTATAAAAGTGTCTTTTACATTCAACATAAAAATTATAGGAGCCATATTTTGTGTTCTTTATCTCCTGAATCCAAACAAACTAGACCAAAATGTCTATGGGGTGGGTTAATTCTAGGGAATTCTTATGTTCATTACCTAGGTCACTTGATCACTTTGGGCTACACTATTCCAGAAAAGTATCTTAAGACTACCTAAGTGGAAAAACATACCAAACTATCATAGACTAGTTCTCGAAACATGTGGCACCTACAAATGTTCCATATAAACCTATATGTTGGTAATGGGCCCCTCTATAGTATCATATCTTGATTCTATTCAACTCAAAATATTTTTACCATTCCAATGAATGCATTCTTACAAGATGTGTTAGTTGAGAGTAGTGTATATGTGGAAACGAGCATTTTTTGCATTTCATGTGTTATGGGAACCAATCTAGTATTCCAACATGTCAAGATGGATGTTTCAATTGTACCAAAGGAATAGGTTTGTAGCCCATATGTCTTGATCATTTTGGGCTACAATATTTTAACATAGTATCTTAAGATCCCTAAGAGCAAAAAATGATAAAACTATGATGAATTAGTTCTTAGAGCTCATGACACCTAGGAAAGTTATGTTTAAAGCTATAGATGAATTAGAGAAGTGTAAATATGGAAAAAACCATATTTTTCATTTTTTGTGTCATGGGGCCTAACTAAGTATTCCAACATGTCAAGGTGGGTAGTTCAATGTTATTGAATTATTTTTTTCACATTGTAATTGTCTTGATCATGGACTACAGGATTTTGTCAAAGTATTTTAAGAGACCTATGTAAAATCAAACTTAAATATTTCATGATAGTCCTCTTTATGATTTTAATAATCTTCCTACACAATGTAAAACTAGGTTATAGTTGGTGAAATTAGAATAGGAAAAACATAATAATCATGGCATAAATAATATAGAAGGTGAAATGAGAATAGAATGGCATAATAATTATAACATAGGAAAATATTGAATTGTGGAAACAAATAAGAAGAAAATTCTAAAACACAAATGAAATAATTACATGTTTCTAATAGTTACATCAAAATATAATTTGATTCATCATTGCACATAAAATCTTATTGATAGGCATGCATTGACTCACATGAATTATAGGACTTAATAATGTGAGTACTACCTACTAATGTGTACCCTCCAAAATAAAAATACAAGCCACTAAGGTAACATGTTGGTGATTTCTATTAAAATAATCATAATAAAATGAAAAAAATTAGTTAGTCCATATACACTAGTTCCAATTAAATTGTGTGTCCTCGTAGGTAGATTGAGAATAGTACACCATGTGAACCAAGCTCATAGTATAATCTACATATTTAACACTATTGGTAACTATAGACATGTAAAAATGAACTAACACTTATCGCACATCCTAAATGACATTTTCACATCATTGACATCATTATCGCTTAATATCAGTATATTTGATATCGATTGCATCAAAAACCCTAATTTCCTCTATTAATTGAATAATAATACATTATTTAATTAATTCACTTTTTTATCATTTTTTACTAATTAAATCAATTTTATTTATTTAATGAAGTATTAATCTAACTTTATTCCCCTAAATCAATTAAATTACTAAAACATAATAGTTTAATTAAATCACTTTCCCCTAAACATGAATAATTGAATAAATTATTCAAAACATCATCAAAAAGGTCAATCAAACAAATACAACTCTGTTTGCAAAATTCAAACATGATTTGCACATTCAACTCCAAAAAGATTAATTAATTATCCTCACCCACTTTCAAGATTGAGCAAATTACAATCCTCTGATTGCTCGATCTGATTGGTTGACTAATCCATCTATTTTTGACTGATTCACCTATTCTTCAATTCCACAGATTATTCAATCTATTTCCTCAATTCCACTGAACACTCAAATTGATTTCTTCAATCACACCGATTATGTAATCAAAATACACTGATTATTCCTATCTAAATCCTCTCAGCGGTTTCAAACTATTGATCAAGATATTCTACTACATGATCTCAAGCATTTATTTCGAAACACAAATTCTATTTAACAACCATCTTTCTTCTCAAAAACGATTGAAGAATCAACATATTTTGCACAACAAAGTAATGTTGAAATCATAAACAATTTCTTGATAACTTCAACACATTTCTTCGATCAACGACATTGCACAATTTTGAAGCTTTTGCTTCACACAAATGGAGGCTTTGCATTGATACAACAAACAATCCAACATTTTTGTGAACACACTTTGACATGGGATGGTAAAGTCATGTTTATGAATTCATTGTATGTTATTTATTTTGATTGCATCATTTGATTTTGTTCTTTGTAGCCTCATTTCATAAGTAATGGGCATGAATAGTCTTTTTCTTTGAATTGGATTAGTTTGTATTCATTCATTTTGATCATATTGCATCCCTCAATTTCCCCCTTACACATTATGTCATACTCGGTGGGACCTTGGTCCTTAGCACTAACTATTTTATGAGTGAATTTTGAAGTTACAAGTTTTGGAAATGCAATTGAAAACTTTTCACATAGAAGCTACAGAAAACTCAGGTAATGGATTTCTCGTTCCTATCACAGTGGACATTTTTTTGGTTGCTTCTACCTTTTTTTTCACTTTTGATTCATTAACAGGGACACTTCTAAAAATCTAAACTAATTTTACACATGACAAGACCACACTTGACTTTTTGAAGTATTTTTCTTCCAAAAATAGGTCTATAGGCACACTAAAGGAGGTCACTTTTGCCATAAAAAATTCCTTTGCTTTGTTGAATTTTTTTATCCAAAATATGAAAAGTTATTTTTTGATTTCTAACGTTAACAGTTGATTAGTTTGAATTTTTTATAGGTGCTAACATTTTTTATGCAAGATTTATAGAAGTATGGCATGATTTTATCCAAGAAACAACTAGCATTCTTTTATTGCAGGGAAGATGGACTGACGAAGTTTTAAATTTTTAGAAGCTTCTTATCTTAGGAAACACTTTTCACTTGGTTTTTTAAAAAGAATTTTCAGAAGCTTTATAGATTAGAAAACTTTAAATTTGGTTCCTAAAATGAATCCCACAAATCAAATGCTTTCAATTAGTGCTTAAAAAGAATTTTCAGAAGCTTTCTAGCTTAGGAAAAACTTCTAAATTGGTGCTTAAAAATAATATTTAGAAGCTTTCTAGCTTAGGAAAACTTTTCAATTGGTGCTATAAAAAGAACCCCACAAATCCACATGCTTTCAATTGGCGGTCTAAAAAGGAATTTTACAAAGCTTTCTAGATTAGAACAAACACTTTGTTTTGGTGCTCTAAAAAATGTTTTCTTTTGACCAAACGCTTTCAATATGTTGATGAAACGATCGATTTACTTTTGTTTACCAATTAAGACTAGGCTTTAGAAACACTTCAATAGGTGATTAAAATTAGAAAAATGATTTTTGATTTTTCGTATTGCTATCTCTTTGTTTGAAATATAGAATACTTCACTTTGGTGCACATAAAAAGAACAAATTGCTATCTTGTAAACACTTTATTTCATTTTATTTTATTCTACTTTATTTTTTACTTTTATTTTGTTTTTTAAGGCTTAAAAAGAACATTGCAATGAATTATACACTGTGTATTATGTGTTTGGAAAACTAGGTGTCTATCCTCTCCCCTCACACCTTTTGGCAATCTTGGGCGATGAAAAGCATCTTGAGTTTCACACATTTGTTTAAATTTTAAAGCATACCTTTAGAGGGACTGCCTCCCAATTTGTGAGAGGGAACAACCCAAGCGGTACTTTTTTTTGGTCCACTATATAAATAATTGTGGGTGTGACGAAAGTCATCAACCATCTGGTGTGGATGTTCTATACCGATAAAAGTCTCCCTCAATATCCATGAGATGCATAAAAACCATTTTTATTAAAGGCTAGGAGACCTCTTAAATGAGTGAATTGTTGCAAGTATAGACACCATATTATCCCAAAATATGACTAAGAACCAATGTTGTAGAAGCCACCCCTTTTTAGCCAAAAACATTATTTGAAGTGGTGCATCGAAACTTTGATTCTAAGAAGTTACTTACCAATTCTGACTTATGGTTGAGCTTAAAACACTCTCTATTCATTGCATGTAAAATCATCCCTTTAGGGCATGAGGTAAGCCCACCTAAAAGAAAGTGTCTATCCCTAGGGTGTAAATTATCTTCACGAAATTGCCAAAATCTTTTGGTTACTTTGAAACACCAAACATTGTGCTTGAATTAAAATGAACACATCAAAAAAATCATTTAACATGGTTCTCAAACTTCAAACCCTTTTGACTTAGTGTGAATCCTTTGAAAAGAGCCATATATTTGCACTCCTTAAGGATATCTTAAAACAATATCTTTAAAGGTTTTTGGATATTTAAGCTCATATTTCAAGTCACATTAAGGACAAAATAAACATTGGAAACTATAACTTTAGCATTTTGACTTCCACAAACTTTGAGCTTGTGTGGAAAGAAAAGTGCTTAAAGTTATAATTTTGATTATTGTGTTACATGATATCACTTTCCAAATCCCAAAACAGATAAAATGAAGTCACTCAAAACTATAAATTTATCCAAGCTATTGCCAATACATAAATTGGAAAATAAATCTGCATAGAACACCACTATTGTTGGATTTTTTATCGCCCTTGACTTAAAAGTGGTCACAATCGACCTAAATCAGCTCGCTTTTTCTCTCTGGCTTATGACAATCGCTGGTAAAAACCTACCGCTTTTGCAAAATCTAAACGTAGTTACCATAAACTAGCTACAGTTGACAATAATCTTGTCATAGTTGACATATTTCCTTGGTCACATTTGACTGAAAACTTGCCACTTTTGATGAAGAATTCTTTCAACACTCATCCAATCCCAAGGTACTTAAACTGATGGACAAACTCCTAAGAAAGGATCCAAATACATACTTTTTCAAACTAGCACAAAGTGGTGCTAAGTTACCTATAGAGTTTAACATGGAAGGTTTTAAAGATCCTCACCTCATTCCCTTAGGGGATAACTCAATTGTGAGAGAAATACCCAAACCATTGGAGATTCCAAACATGCCACCAGTATTCTCACAAGACAATGACCAATCAACAGACAACCCTTTATTTAGGAAATTTTCCCAAATCAAACAAGTGGCAGTGGCTAAAAAATATCAAGGAGGTTTGTCTCAATACATGCCTCAAGGTAACAACCCACCAAAAACATAATACATGCCCCAAAACACTTCATATATTGACCCTTCCCAAAATGTACCAAATCAATAAGGGAAATTTCCAAATTAGTACAAACAACAAGGTGGGTCACATGGCCCCCTTCCAAATTAGTACCAACAACAGGGTGGGCCACATGGTCCCCTTCCCAATCAACAACAAGGTGAGTCACATGGTTCCCTTCCAAATCAGTACCAATAACAAGGTGGGCCACATGGTTCCCTTCCTAATCAACATCAACAACAAGGTGGGCCACATGGTCCCCTTCCCAATCAACGTCAACAATAAGGTGGGTCACATGGTCCCCTTCCAAATCAGTACCAACAACAAGGTGGGTCACATGGTCCCCTTCCAAATCATACCAACAACAAGGTGGGTCACATGGTCCCCTTCCCAATCAACAGTACCATCAACAAGGTGTACCGCCAACACACTATTAGGGTAACCTTCAAAATAGTTTGTCCCAACAACAAGATGTGTCATATGGTACTCTTTCCAATCAACAGTCCCATCAACAAGGTGTACCACAAATGCACTATCGGGGTAACCTTCAATACAATTTGTCCCAACAACAAGGTGTACCACCAACACACTACCAGGGTACCCTTCAACAGAATTAACCAAAACAAGGAATACCACCAACACACTATCGAGGTACCCCTCTTCAACAAAATCAACAAGGACCTAACCCTCCTTACATTCAATAAGGACTTAATACTCCTTCCATCCAACAAGGAGCTAACCCTCCTTACATTCAACAAGGGCCTAATCCTCCTTATGTTCAACAAGGATGTAACCCTCCTTCCACCCAACATGGTTACCAAGGTCCTATAACTCCACAATACCCAACCAATGACCAAATGAACATGGTAGGACAACAAGGATACTACACACAGGATCCCCAAACAAATTACCAAACACAGAGGTAGGTATGTAGCTACAATCCATCAATCAAAGTATATCAGACATGCAGATTGGAAAAAAAAAATACCTACACTCTATAGGATATATGTCCAGTTCCATTTGATCACTCTATTACAATACTCCCCTTCCCTAAAATTTCAAAATACCCAAGTTTGAAAAGTATAAGGGAAAGGGTTAACTAGTAGAACATGTGAGATATTTCTTAGTATCTTGCATGGAAGTGCAAAATAATGACTCCTACCTAATGAGACTCTTTCCACGTCTTATTGGTCACGCTATGGAATGGTTCTCTATCTACCACCAAGAATTAAAATTTTTGATGAGCTAACTACCAATTTTTTAAACCACTTTTCATTCAACATAGAATAGGATGTCACCATCACGAACCTCTACAAGATTAAACAGATTCAAGGAGAATCCTTTACATCCTACCTACAAAGATGGAGACATAAATCTAGTAGGTGCAAGTGGCCTATTCCTGACAAATAATTGGTGGATATCTTTGTTTCAAATGTCCAAGCAAAAATCAATTACCAACTCACCATGCTATGCCCCACTAACTTCGAAGAGACCATTGAGAAGGGATTACACATAGAAAGGGCTCTCATAGCAAGGGGAGTGATTAAGCTAAACAAACCAAGAGACAATTCTTCTAATACAAATGAGAAACCTAAGATTTGGGCCAAGAACAAAAATGTTACAAACAATGGAGTAGTTGATGCTAGAATTGTATGGAACGTACAAAGTCCTAATGTACCTCAAAATAAACCTCAAGTTTCACAAACGAGATACACTCCCAATAATACACAAAACAATCAACTTAGCTATCCCCAAAACAATCAAGTAGTTAACTAATAGACAAATCAAGGAGGGAAACAAAGGCAATATGACCAACCAAGGAAGAAGTTTACTGCATTAGGAGAACCCCTTGAGACAATCATGTGCTAATTAGTGCAACAAAACTTCATCAAGGTCAATGATCACCAAAACTATGAAGATCCAAGCTTCAAAACACCATGGTACACTGAGGACTTATGTGAGTTCCACAAAATCAAAGGACATACAATGAATAACTGCATGAGACTCAAGCATATAATACAATACTTGATCAAAAAGGGAGAAGTGGATATCAAAAATTGTCCTAGAAACAAAGACCTCTAGATATACACAAATCCAATTCTGAACCATGCTAAGAATAATGAAAAAGGAAAATACCAAGACTATCATAGTGCTAACTACACCTATGGTAACATAGTTCTAGGTACCCTCTCCCAAGCAGATGACACTAGGTTCAATGTGTTAATAATATGAGGTAGGGATCTCGAATGTAATGTAACTACCCGTTGAGGGAAAGTCACAATACATGGAGCCATACCTAAACCCACAACTAAGTCATCAAATGACTATAGTATTGTGGAACAGCTAAAGAAGACTCCCACTTTAATCTACATCTTAGAACTGCTAAAATTATCACCTGCACATAGGGAGATACTAGAGAAAGCATTGGAAGCATCGGTTCCTAATGACCTTAATCCTTATCAGTTTCAGGCCATGGTTGGAAAAATCATGGCCAATCATCATTTAGTCTTTTCTGAGAAAGACCTTCCATAGGAGTCATTACACAACCAAGCTCTCTACATAGAGGTTGGTGTCCACAAACATATGGTCAAAAGAGTGTTGATAGATAATGGTGCAAGTATAAACATCTATACCTTGAAATTTATTAAATAGTTGGGGTATTATAATGATGTAATAGACAAGGGAAAAAGCATTACTATAAATGCTTATGATGACCTCTAAAGAAATTCAGAAGGAACCATCAAGCTTCCTGTGCAGATAGGACCAGCAACCACAAACACATGTTAGGTACTAGACCTTGAGTTACCATATAACCTTCTTGTAGGATGCCCTTGGATTCATGCACTACAAGCGGTTCCTTCAACATTTCACTAGTGTTTAAAGTTTCCTCATGAAGGAAAGGAGGTTACATTATATGTTGATCCTAATGTTGAATACACCTAATATTGAGAGGGGGGGTGAATCAATATTTTGTTAACACTATTAATTTCTAACCATCCAATTATTAACACATATCCAGCTGCAACTATAAACCAAAACATGAAAGGAATCATAATATCTCATAACACATTGACACCAATATTTTTACGTGGAAAACCCAAAATGGGAAAAACCACGGTGAGGATTAACTCACAATGTATTATAATTGGTTACAAGATATTGCAGGGCTCATTTCCAGAAGATAAAAAGAGTATGGATCACTACCAAAAGATGAACTGAAGAGTACACCTTCAAAGAGTTGAGATCAATTTTAGTTAAGCTCTAGAAAACCAAAATCCTGCTCCAGTTGCAGGTATACAACAACTATCAATAACTTCGCACTATAACACTTATCGCATAGCTCGCATCACTATTCTCCATCTATTCACACACACTTTCTCCACACATTTTCCATGAGTATGTTCCACACACACACACACACACACACACACACACATATATATACAGCTACATCTTCATACATCAATTAGGTCAGCCTAATTGGATGTGAACATACATAATTGAAAGTGACTTGTCATCCCAATTCAAAAATATTTTTGGCACAAAAAAAAATGTATCAAACACAAATTAGGTTGGCCCAGAATTAATAAGGAACACTTTAAACATTCATAAGAGAAGCAGTTCTTAACCCTGTCGGCCAAAAGAATGTCAAACTTCTGTCATTTAGATGTCTCATCCATATCAACCAAAGTTGTTGAAAGCTTGTTCATAGCTGTAACTAACACCTGAGAAACATATCAAAAACTCATAGAATTATCTTTTATTGAGAGAATTTTTTGGATCAAAATACTAGATTAGTATAGATACACAATTTACTTAGCCAATTACCAACCAATGTTGGAATCAAGGAAAACAAACCCAGAGGTCACCTTCTTCATTCTTCCAACAATCTCCCCCTTTGTCATTAATGGAAACATATGCCAAAAATGAAACTTGCTTCAAAATAAAAATTGTGCGACAATAATGCACTCAACTCCCCCTTTCATATGTACAAGAACACATAATTGATTTTGGAAAACAAAACACACCAAACTCTAACATACCCTTCTCTATACATAATCTTCTCCCTCTTTGACATCAAGGACAAAGGATCGGGAAAAGTAAAAAATGTTTCAATCAAGAACTGGGGGCACCTTGTAACTCCTTGAGAATTGCTTCCCAAGCCGAATTTCCATCATCCCAGACTCCTTTTTCTCTAGTATGATTTTTGTGCATTGATTCTAGTTCCTCTCGGCATTCTTCTCCTTCTTCCAGAGTGGACAGAATTAAGTTCATCTTCTCAATTTTTTCTGCATCTATCAACACACTTGATATAGAGACATGCCTAGACATTACCAGGTCTCCAAGTTGGCTAAACCACCTTATTTCATCTTCTTTTTGCCTCTACAAGATGAAAAACTTGTTCTGAAGATCTGCAATAGAAACCCAACCAACATAGTTTCTATCATCTACAACATTGTAATTTCAGGAGGCATCGACAAGCTGAGACTCCATTGAGTCCATTAAGTCCTTGATACCTCAAGTGTCTTCAAGCCACTTCATGCAGTAGACAAATAGAAACCGAGATTCCTCATCACAGTCTCTTACTTCTTTCAAAGTTTTCAAAGCTCAATTATGTGCATTTACACACTTATCTTGTAGAAATAGCAGTATTTTCTCTAGAAGACTTGACTCCACTTCTTTTGTAGTTTGTACCTTGATATTAGATGTATATTCCTTGAATTAATCAATTATAAGCTTTAAGTTTTCAATTGGAGCTAAAGGAGCTAAAGAATTATCAGTTGTAACACCGAGGGATATCTCATGTAAAGCTTTAATAGCTTCATTTATTAGTTCATTTCCTTTTTGATATGATTCAACAGTTTCCTATGTGACAGAGTTGACAAAAGTACCACTTAGTTTTATTTTGTCACATGGTGCAATCTTGGTCAAGTCTACATAACTCGGATGAGACAGTAGCTTAATTAGTTGGGGTGGAAGCACAGGCTCAAGTATTGTTTGCCTTGATAGAAGACCTT
>VDFB02086081.1:260907373-260991355 GCA_007258455.2 Sequoia sempervirens
CAACAAGGTGGGCCACATGGTTCCCTTCCTAATCAACATCAACAACAAGGTGGGCCACATGGTCCCCTTCCCAATCAACGTCAACAATAAGGTGGGTCACATGGTCCCCTTCCAAATCAGTACCAACAACAAGGTGGGTCACATGGTCCCCTTCCCAATCAACAGTACCATCAACAAGGTGTACCGCCAACACACTATTAGGGTAACCTTCAAAATAGTTTGTCCCAACAACAAGGTGTGTCATATGGTACTCTTTCCAATCAACAGTCCCATCAACAAGGTGTACCACAAATGCACTATCAAGGTAACCTTCAATACAATTTGTCCCAACAACAAGGTGTACCACCAACACACTACCAGGGTACCCTTCAACAGAATTAACCAAAACAAGGAATACCACCAACACACTATCGAGGTACCCCTCTTCAACAAAATCAACAAGGACCTAACCTCCTTACATTCAATAAGGACTTAATACTCCTTCCATCCAACAAGGAGCTAACCCTCCTTACATTCAACAAGGGCCTAATCCTCCTTATGTTCAACAAGGATGTAACCCTCCTTCCACCCAACATGGTTACCAAGGTCCTATAACTCCACAATACCCAACCAATGACCAAATGAACATGGTAGGACAACAAGGATACTACACACAGGATCCCCAAACAAATTACCAAACACAGAGGTAGGTATGTAGCTACAATCCATCAATCAAAGTATATCAGACATGCAGATTGGAAAAAAAAAATACCTACACTCTATAGGATATATGTCCAGTCCCATTTGATCACTCTATTACAATGCTCCCCTTCCCTAAAAATTTCAAAATACCCAAGTTTGAAAAGTATAAGGGAAAGCGTTAACTAGTAGAACATGTGAGATATTTCTTAGTATCTTGCATGGAAGTGCAAAATAATGACTCCTACCTAATGAGACTCTTTCCACGCAGTCTTATTGGTCATGTTATGGAATGGTTCTCCTATCTACCACCAGGAATTAAAATTTTTGATGAGCTAACTACCAATTTTTTAAACCACTTTTCATTCAACATAGAATAGGATGTCACCATCATGAACCTCTATAAGATTAAACAGATTCAAGGAGAATCCTTTACATCCTACCTACAAAGATGGAGACATAAATCTAGTAGGTGCAAGTGGCTTATTCCTAACAAAGAATTGGTGGATATCTTTGTTTCAAATGTCCAAGCAGAAATCAATTACCAACTCACCATGCTATGCCCCACTAACTTCGAAGAAACCATTAAGAAGGGACTACACATAGAAAGGGCTCTCATAGCAAGGGGAGTGATTAAGCTAAACAAACCAAGAGACAATTCTTCTAATACAAATGAGAACCTAAGATTTGGGCCAAGAAAAAAAATGTTACAAACAATAGATTAGTTGATGCTAGAATTGTATGGAACGTAAAAAGTCCCAATGTACCTCAAAACAAACCTCAATTTTCATAAACGAGATACACTCTCAATAATACACAAAACAATCAACTTAGCTATCCCCAAAACAATCAAGTAGTTAACTAATAGACAAATCAAGGAGGGAAACAAAGGCAATATGACCAACCAAGGAGGAAGTTTACTGTGTTAGGAGAACCCCTTGAGACAATCATGTGCTAATTAGTGCAACAAAACCTCATCAAGGTCAATGATCACCAAAACTATGAAGATCCAAGCTTCAAAACACCATGGTACAATGAGGACTTATGTGAGTTCCACAAAATAAAAGGACATACAATGAATAATTGCATGAGACTCAAGCATATAATACAAAACTTGATCAAAAAGGGAGAAGTGGATATCAAAAATTTTAGAAACAAAGACCTCCAGATATACACAAATCCAATTTTGAACCATGCTAAGAATAATGAAAAATGAAAATACCAAGACTATCATAGTGCTAACTACACCTATGGTAACACAGTTCTAGGTACCCTCTCCCAAGCAGATGACACTAGGTTCAATGTGTTAATAATATGAGGTAGGGATCTTGAATGTAATGTAACTACCCATTGAGGGAAAGTCACAATACAAGGAGCCCCACCTAAACCCACAACTAAGTCATCAAATGACTATAGTATTGTGGAACAACTAAAGAAGACTCCCACTTTGATCTACATTGTAGAACTACTAAAATTATCACCTGCACATAGGGAGATATAGAGAAAGCATTGGAAGCATTGGTTCCTAATGACCTTAATCTTGATTAGTTTCAAGCCATGGTTGGAAAAATCATGGCCAATCATCATTTATTCTTTTCTGAGAAAGATCTTCCATAGGAGTCATTACACAACCAAGCTCTCTACATAGAGGTTGGTGTCCACAAACATAGGGTCAAAAGAGTGTTGATAGATAATGGTGCAAGTATAAACATCTATACCTTGAAATTTATTAAACAGTTGGGGTATTCTAATGATGTAATAGACAAGGGAAAAAGCACTATTATAAATGCTTATGATGACCTCTTAAGAAATTAAGAAGGAACCATCGGACTTCCTATGCAGATAGGACCAACAACCATAAACACATGTCAGGTACTAGACCTTGAGTTACCATATAACCTTCTTCTAGGATGCCCTTGGATTCATGCACTACAAGAGGTTCCTTCAACATTTCACTAGTGTTTAAAGTTTCCTCATGAAGGAAAGGAGGTTACATTATATGTTGATCCTAATGTTGAATACATTGAATATTGAGAGGGGGGGTGAATCAGTATTCTGTTAACACAAGTATTTTCTAACCATCCAATTATTAACACATATCTAGCTGCAACTATAAACCAAAACATGAAAGGAATCATAATATCTCATAACACATTAACACCAATATTTTTACGTGGAAAACCCAAAATGGGAAAAACCACAGTGAGGATTAACTCACAACATATTATAATTGGTTACATTGTATTGCAAGGCTCATTTCCAAGAGATACAAAGAGTATGGCTCACTGCCAAAAGATGAACTGAAGAGTACACCTTCAAAGTGCTGAGATTAATTTCAGTTAAGCTCTAGAAAACCAAAATCTTGCTCCAGTTGCAGGTATACAACAACTATCAATAACTTCGCACTATAACACTTGTCGCATAGCTCGCATCACTATTCTCCATCTATTCACACACACACTTTCTCCACACATTTTCCATGAGTATGTTCCACACACACACACACACACACACACACACACACATATATATATACAGCTACATCTTCATACATCAATTAGGTTGGCCTAATTGGATGTGAACATACATAATTGAAAGTGACTTGTCAGCCCAATTCAAAAATATTTTTGGCATAAAAAAAACGTATCAAACAAAAATTATGTCGGCCCAGAACTAATAAGGAACACTTTAAATATTCATAAGAGAAGCAGT
Source organism: Sequoia sempervirens (assembly GCA_007258455.2). Lineage (NCBI taxonomy): Eukaryota > Viridiplantae > Streptophyta > Pinopsida > Cupressales > Cupressaceae > Sequoia > Sequoia sempervirens. Next base: position 260,910,764 of record VDFB02086081.1, read on the forward strand.
TCTTAACCCTGTCGGCCAAAAGAATGTCAAACTTATGTCATTTAGATTTCTCGGCCAGATCAACCAAAGTTGTTGAAAGCTTGTTCATAGTTGTAACTAACAATCCTGAGAAACATATCAAAAACTCATAGAATTATCTTTTATTGAGAGAATTTTTCTAATCAAAATACTAGATTAGTATAGATACACAATTTACTTAGCCAGTTACCAACCAATGTTGGCATCAAGGACAAAAAACCCAAAGGTCACCATCTTCATTCTTCCAACAATCTCCCCCTTTATCAGTAATGGCAACATATGCCAAAAATGAAACTTGCTTCAAAATAAAAATTGTGCAACAATAATGCACTCAACTCCCCCTTTCATATGTACAAGAACACATAATTGTTTTTGGAAAACAAAACACCAAAACACACCAAACTCTAACATACCCTTCTTTATACATAATCGTCTCCCCCTTTAACATCAAGGACAAAGGACCAGGAAAAGTAAAAAATGTTTCAATCAAGAACTGGGGGCACCTTGTAACTCCTTGAGAATTGCTTCCCAAGCCAACTTTCCATCATCCCAGACTCCTTTTTCTCTAGTATTTTTTTTGTGCATTGATTCTAGTTCCACTCGGCATTCTTCTCCTTCTTCCAGAGTGGATAGAATTAAGTTCATCTTCTCAATTTTTTCTGCATCTATCAAGGCACTTGATATAGAGGCATGCCTAGACATTACTAGGTCTCCAAGTTGGATAAACCACCTTATTTCATCTTCTCTTTGCCTCTACAAGATGAAAAACTTGTTCTGAAGATCTGCAATAGAAACCCAACCAACATAGTTTCTATCATCTACAACATTGTAATTTCTGGAGGCATCGGCAAGCTGAGACTCCATTAAGTCCATTAAGTCCTTGATACCTCGAGTGGCTTCAAGCCACTTCATGTAGTAGAAAAATAGAAACTGAGCTTCCTCATCATAGTCTCTTACTTCTTTCAAAGTTTTAAAAGCTCAATTATGTGCATTTACACACTTATCTTGTAGAAATAGCAATATTTTCTCTAGAAGACTTGACTCCACTTCTTTTGCATTTTGTACCTTGATATTAGATGTCTATTCCTTGGATTAATCAATTATAAGCTTTAATTTTTCAATTGGAGATAAATAATTATCAGTTGTAAAACCGAGGGATATCTCCTATAAAGATTTAATAGCTTCATTTATTAGTTCATTTCCTTTTTGATATGATTCAACAGTTTCCTATGTGACAGAGTTGAGAAAAGTACCACTTAGTTTTATTCTGTCACATGGTGCAATCTTGGTCAAGTCTACATAACCCAGATGAGATAGTAGCTTAATTAGTTGGGGTGGAAGCACAGGATGAAGTATTGTTTGCCTTGATAGAAGACCTTTGAGAGTGCTTCTGGATGATTCTCTGGTTGGATTTTACAACTTAGAAACTTTGGGGTTTTCTCCTTTACTCTTCTCAGCCAAAATAGATTTTTTGTCTTCCTCTTTCTTCTTTTCTTCTTATTTTTCTTCTTCTCCATTTTCCTTTTCTTTTTCTTCTTCTTCTTCTTCATAGGACTTTCTAGAGGATTTGTCTTTGTTTTCTTTATCCCTTTTATCCTCATCATCCTTGTCATCATTATTCCTTTTATCCTTGCCTCCTTCACTTTCATCTTTGTTTTTCTCATCCATGTTTCTAGTAAATTCATGATGTTCTTCTTGCTTATCACCTGTATGATCTTTATGTTGATCATCAACCCTTTTTTTGGTTGTCTCTTCTATATCAGTTGGAGGGGAAGGAGTCTCTGAAACACCATGTATCTCATCAACATTTTCCAAGACTAGATTATACATCACTTCTATAACATCAACATGCACTTGTGCTTGAGCTGTATGGGACGAAGAGTTGGTTCTTACCCCATAACTCCTTGCCAATTGTTTGATTACATCCTAGGTTTCTTGTATTACCTTTTCCATATTTTCTTGGTCCTTAGTCATTAGCTTGACTCTAAACATAGTAGAGAATTCTTTTAGTAGATTGGAAGCTTCTATCTCAAAAAGAGAGCAACCACAAGAATTGAAGGCACCATTTCTTATCTTATCTTCAACATTTACTGTCTCTTTCCTTCTATTTACTAATTCTTTCTAGAAATTTTTAGTTACTTTGGTCTATATAGTCTCCATACTTACATTGCAAATGACTATATACTGGATAAATACATTAATGATGGTTTCCTTTCCTTCATCATTAACTTTATCAAATAACTCAGCAGTTGACATGAGATCATTTTCAATCATATTATTTACTAAGGCTCTTAGATCTAAAGATGGTTGATCACTTACCTGAGGAGAGCTAGGCATGTCCTCCATAGGATCATATGGGCCTTCTTCATTCTTCTTCTTATGTACATGAATTCTATAAGTATCCTCCTCTTCCTTTGTCTCTTCATCCGTGGAGATATCAACTCTGGTTTGAGCTTCTTCATTGGAGGTACTACTTTTATTTATTTTTTAGTTGATGCTCTTCTTTCATGCCAAGATCTAATTCTTCTTGGATAGCATCACTCAAATTTATTTCCCTGTTAGATTTTTACTTTACTCTTCTTCTTCCTGAAGCAGTAGATGGTTCAGTAGGAGGTATGTCCTTTTCTCTTAGATGCCTGGGTATTGGACTAGTAGGGGCAACAACATCAACTAATGCAGGGGAACTTTGTTCCTTATTATTTTCATTCTCAATATTAGCAGTACTAGAAGTAGTAGAACTAGAGGTAGGTGCAGCATTGGAAGATAATCTTCCTGATTTCCTAGGTCTAGAGGATTGATCAGTTGATCTATCCTTTCTTTCATCAAGATCCTCCTTTAACTAATCTATATCATCCTTAATGAAATCCCATCCTTGGAAGAATGCTTCAATCTTCTTTCTTCTTTTGGATGTTGTAGCTTCTAAGTGCACTTCATTGGATTTTTCCTCATATGTTCCATGTCTAGGTAGAGAGGGATCCCTAGGACTACTCAACAACATTTTAATGTACCCTTCTACAAATTTTTCATCAAGTTAACATCCCATTGGTTCAATCCATAGAATTTTTGGTTCAATGGCCTCTATGATACATTCATCTGTAGTTACAAGAAAGGTTATATCCTTTTCATATTTCTTCACTAGGCTCTTAGGAATCCGATCTCTTTCATGCATCTCATTCTAGAACACTGCAAAGAAATTAGTCAGAGAATTGTATTGTGCCCTGAAATCTCCAAGACTGCACAAATGATCAAAAATTTGATGTGCAATCGACCTGTTGTGCTCCCATATTACATATTTCCTTCCCGATAACTCCCTCAGTATATAGAATAGTAGAAAAATTAATAGTGTGCCAAATTTGAAGGGGTGTTTCTTTGCCTTAGTCATGCTCAAGTTCTCCATAAGTTGCAGCCTAAGAAACTCACATAGATCAAAATATTTCCCATTTACTACCATTTCAAATGTGGTGTAAATTACCATAGCAGATATAGAATTCCCTTAGTTGGTGAAGTAAATTTTTTGTCCAATCGTGATAGCAGCATACTTGACGGTAGGGTTTGCAAGAGGCTTCTAGTAGTTAAAGATATTTCTTCAAATGTAGCACCAGTCAGCTTCATGAATGCATCATTCTTTATAGCCTTTAGAAGTGGAATGGATCCAGTATTGCAAAGACTAGTTACAACTTGAATTGCTTCCTTTTTTATTACCCATGGTACACTTGTCCACAAAGATTTTCTATGTACCCTACTAAGAGCCATCCTAACAAATTTTGCCTCTCACTAGAAAAATTTGGAAACCAGTTCCAAATGTTCAGCTTCATCTGAACTAGGTTTTTATATTTTGGCTTGAGAAATTTATCATCTCCTATCAATTCACTGTCCCATAAATCCTTAAGCTCTTGGTGATTGAATTCATCTAACCTCCCATGAATATATGTCATTGTGACTTCAATGGGCAACACATTGCTCGAGATGTGTGAGAACACACCCATGGGATCCACTTCATAAACTTTCCAAGAAAACCTTCTAAATTTGGTTTGGGGTATCTCAAAGATTTCCACAATGGTAGGAGTGGCCATTTCTCCTCAAACAACTTGAATATGCTTAACAGAAAGTTTCTTCAACTTAGAATCCACAAGATTTAGATAACAAAAAATACCTTTTTAAGCTTTGTTGAGAACTACAGTTTTGATGCAAAATACTCTGAATCATCTTCAACTCTCTTCAGCTCACTCTACTTCTTCCCAATTGTGCAAATGTGCTTTAGCTCAACTTAGTTTCTTGATTTATTACTTAAAAAAAATTCCCTAATTGACATTCAATGCATTCCAACCTTAAAAGCTAATAATCACTTTATAAAGCACACTGTAAACCCAAAAAGGTTTTGCAATTCTCTGGATCTACATATTTTCTATCGAAGACTTCTTCAATATCTTCAAGATGATGACTTACATCATATATCCTCCTGTCACTACTTGACACCTCGTATATTGAGGGCTATTTTTATTTCTTTATAACTGCTTCCCCTGAAACCACTACTGGGTTCAGCTTTTAGAAGAGGTATTTGCACTAGATGCAGGTACATATGCATTTGACTCATCCTTTTTCTCAGGTTCTTCCTTTTTCCTCCAAATATTTTCCATTTCTTTTCTCACCTCAATAGGATCCAATTTGTTCATAGGTTTGTTCTTTTGTTTTGGATCAGGTTTCTTCCCAATTTTGCTTCTACAAAATTTTGAGATATGTCTTGGTTTGTTGCAAATGTAGCATAGAACATATCTTTGATCAAACTAATTTGCATTTATCCTTGATCTCCACTGAGTAGCCTTATGTCTGAAGACATTGCATGTATAGCAATAGCCTTGAAAAGATTGAATCCTTCTACTAGCATTGAATCTATTCAACATTATTCGGCTTCTACATTTGGTAGCTCTATGTCCAAACTTATTGCAAGTAAAGCATTTTCTAGCAAAGAATCCAATATTTTGGTTCATTCTACTTCTACATTATGTTTCTCTATGACCGAATTTATTGCATGAGAAAAAAACCATTAAAATATGGGTACCTTCGAGCATTGGGTTGTTGAATAGGAATCCTTCTAGTATTGCTCCTTTGGTTCTTGATCTGTTTAATATTGTCTTGAGTCTTCCTTTGATTGTCCACTTTGTTGGGAATCAGTTTTTCCTTTGAACTTTGTTCTTCTTCAAGTCCTAGACCACTTTTTTCCTTAGAAGGTTTCTAAAATACAATTAGCTCATCAAGCCTTGTAGAACTTGTTTTGAATTTTTCTTCATGAAATTTTGATTTTTCTAGATCAAATCTTAGGGTTACCACTTCTTGTTCAAGCTTTGTACATTCATCAATTTTATTCTAAATTTTAGCTTTCTGACATTCTTCAACTCTTTTCTTTTCTTCCACTTGCACCTTCAGTTTGGTAATGTCTTCATTAGCCTTTTTCAACTAATCATTGATTTCTTTATGCCTTTCTTTGAACTTTTTGATTTGTTCTCAATTTTCTTATGCATTCATTTGCTTCTTTCAAGTTTCCTTTCAGAATTTCTTTCTCATATTCACTTGTTTTTAATTCTTCAAGAGTAGCATGAAGTTCCTCAGATGCAAATATTTCTCCTGGAGGAATAGGATAGCTTTTGTTAGCCATGTATTCAAATTTTGGGACCTTCCTCAAGTTGTAAGACTTATTCAGAGGAACCAAGCTCTGATACCAATTGTTGAATACACCAAATACTGAGAGGGGGTGAATCAGTATTCTACTAACACAATTAATTACTAACCATCCAATTATTAACACATATCTAGCTAAAAATGTAAACCAAAACATGAAAGGAATCATAACATCTCATAACACATTGACACCAGGATTTTTACATGGAAAACCCAAAAATGGGAAAAACCATGGTGATGATTAACTCACAATATATTATAACCAATTACAAGATATTATAGAGCTCACTGCCAAGACACACTATCCTTGAAAGGTTCATAGCCTAAAGTGAATACAAAATGGCTTACCACCAAGATACAAAGAGTATGGCTCACTGCCAAAAGATGAACTGAAGAAGTACACCTTCAAAGTGTTGAGATCAGTTCTAGTTAAGCTCTGGAAAACCAAAATCATGCTCTGATTGTAGGTATACAACTATCAATAACTTCGCACTATAACACTTGTCACATAGCTCGCATCACTATTCTCCATCTATTCACACACACTTTTCCCATAGATTTTCCATGAGTATGATCCACATACAAACATACATATATATACGACTACATCTGCATACATCAATTAGGTTGGCCTAATTGGATGTGAACATACATAATTCAAAGTGACTTGTCAGCCCAATTCAAAAATATTTTTGGCGCACAAAACAAAACATATCAAACAAAAATTAGGTCAATCGGAACCTAATAAGGAACACTTTAAACATTCATAAGACAAGCAGTTCTTAACCTTGTCAGCCAAAATAATATCAAACTTCTTTCATTTAGATGTCTCAACTGAATCAACCAAAGTTGTTGAAAGCTCTTTCATAGTTGTAACTGACACTCCTGAGAAACATATCAAAAACTCATAGAATTATCTTTCACTGACAGAATTTTTGGATCAAAATAGTAGATCAGTATAAATACACAGTTAGCCAATTACCAACCAATGTTGGCATCAATGACAATAAACCTAGAGGTCACCTTCTTCATTCTTTCAACACCTAAACCCTTCCACTTTTGTGTAAAATTTGAGGAGAAATATAACAAAATCCAGTGAATACCTAGCAATGACATATTGTTCCACTCCTCATATGTTGACTCTTCCACACTACCATCAACCTCCATTAAACCAACATCAAGTGAGCAACCAAAAACTAAAACTAAGGTTCAAGTACTTGAAAAAGGTAATGGAAATTATCATTTCAATCAAGAATTTTACATTTGAATGCTTCCACCAACACCCAAGGTTTATAGAGGACCTAAGGAGATCAAACATGTCCAAGTAGTGACAATGATAGTCAAACCCACAATTTTTACTAAGTGAGGAGATATGAATGATGAGGAGATATTCAAAGAGGAATTTCCATCAATGATTTACAAAGAAGACCAAGAAGAACCACATCAACCATAGCCCCTTCTAACTGATCGTAGTAGTAAAGGCTATTAGCTAGCTAAAAAAATGGGATACACTAGAAAAAGTGGTCTTGGGCTACACAAACAAGGCTGATGGGAACCTATTATAGTGGAATAGAGAAAAAGGAACATGGGACTAGGCTATGGTTTGATAGACATGGTTACTCCAAAAACTATGCATACCTCTTTTGATAAAGGAGATCTTTCTACTAGCGTTAATACATTCGATATCTACCATCGTATAAACTTTGATTTACCGATTGAAGACCAATTTGAAAACTTTGGAATAGGGATAGTCCCTACCCAACTTAGACAAACTGTATCTAAATACAATACTTATGAAATGGAATCCAACGCGTATGAGTGGGATGCTACTGAATGTGATTCCTTCGCTTCTAGTGATGATGACCTAGATACCCAATGGGAAAATGATGCCACAGTTATATTAATCATTTATACAACTTATGTAAGCTTTGTAGATAACGATGATAGTCTACCCCTCTACTACCCACAATTGATAGATTGGGACCAAAAACAACATACTCCTGTTTTGGATCAATTCCAAAATGATGAAGCAATCACAGAGTTTATGGGACTTCGAACTGATATACTAATAGGAGATCATAAAGCAAGGTTTGTCATGGAACTCAAAAAGGAAGCATATTTTGGTTGGGAGATTGTGTCTTCTAATCACAAAATTGAAAAATACAATGTAAAAATAAAATCCCCTAGGGAAAATCATGATGTGGCTCTATCAAATCCTAAAAAGAGAAAAATAAAAGATAAATCTAAGGGTGAAAACCTCCCCGAGGCGCCAGAAGATGGAGGATTAAATCTCCCTATTTCTAAATATCAAGAGAAGTCAACACTCCTAGTCAAAGAAGAAAAACCTATAAATGTTGGCATAGTAGAAGCACCCAAGATCACATACCATGCAGCGTCACTTGATCCTAAAGAGAAAGTGAACTTCTCAGCATTCATCAATGAAAGGAAGATAAAATTCACATGGAAATATGTAGACATGCCAGGGATAGATCTAGAATTGGTTGTAGACCATCTTGTTGTATTTCTAGAAGCTAAAGCCAGCAAGAAGAAGTTATGAAAGATGCATCCCCAAATTGCAGTTTTGGTAAAGATAGAACTGAAGAAACTGCTAGATGTTGGTTTCATAAGACCAATTTATTACCTAGAATGGATATCAAACCTAGTACCAGTATCAAAGTCCATTGGGGGCATAAGAATCTACACATATTTCTAAGATCTAAATAAAGCTTTTCCAAAAGATGACTTCCCTCTTCCAAGCATTGATATGATTGTCGATCTAATGGTAGGGAATGAAATTTTGTCACTAATGGATGGCTTCTCTGGCTATAATGAGATAAATATATCCCTGACGATTAACATAAAACTGCATTCACTTGTGCATGGGGAACCTTTTGTTGGAATTTCATGCCATTTGACCTAAAGAACGAAGGAGCGACCTATCAGCGAGCAATGACAAGAATATTCCATGATATGCTACATACAATTATGGAAGACTATGTGGATGAAATTCTAGCAAAGTACATCAAAAGGGAAGACCACTTGACCAATCTTGCAAAGGTGTTTGACAAACTCAAATAGTATAACTTGAGGCTCAATCCAAAAAAGTGTGTATTCAAAGTAACATCTTGGAAACTACTAGGGTACATAGTATTGAGAAGAGGCATCAAAGTAGATCTTGCAAAAGTAAAAGCCATATTAGAAATGCCTCCACCAAAGACATTAAAGTAGCTGAGAAGATTACAAGGGAAATTACAGTCAATCTGATAAGCCTAGTTTTTGGTCTAGTTTTGGGTAGAATCTATAGTCTATTTTCTCATAGATATCATGGACTTTAATGTTGAATGTTGGTATTTGCATAATGTTTCTCTCAAACCATTGACATTTGATATTATCCTATCCCTGCAAGCTTTAATGATATTTGGCATAATATGTGAACTATCTATATTGATTTTTGCATGTGGTTAATGAATGTTTCTTAGAGTGGTTATAGATGTGCAGTTATTATGCATACTAACCTTACCATACAAATTTAATGTGCTAAGTTGAGGAAGACACTTCCTGCTAGGCATGTACCATAATATCTAGCTAAGGAATTGCTCCAAGTCAAAGGCAGTTGGCAGCAAAGATTCTTCATGCAACTAAATGTAACCACCTTGTAGTGGACCTTAATGATTGAGCATGCATGAGTGTTACTATTGTGTTGGGTCTACGTCTGATTGGATTGCATGCATGCGTAATTGCCATCACTCCACTTCCCTTGTTTTCCCTAAATGATGTCCTCCCACTCATGGAGTTGACTGCCTTGTTTAGTTGTAGTATAAATAATGATTTGATGCTCCTTCTTTAGGAGGTTGCATGACTTGACATTGTACTCTCATTCTCCAATTTTGAAACATTACTCTTTGTATACATGATTTACAGTGAATGAAATAAAGTTTTGAGTTCAAGCATCTGAGTTCTTGTTAATTTAGAGGATACTTATCCAAGGGGCCCCACTTGGTGATTAATTTGTCTTATTAGTTTAGCATTAGTTTAGTATTACTTGTTGTTTAGTACTTAGTTAGAAATTTGGCATCGACTATTCCTGTAGCTACTAGAATTCCATTATGTGTTTGTTCCTGTAGCCAAAGCAGACAGAGTAGTTTCTTATTTTTTGTTGAGATCTTGTATTCATGTTATGTATTTCAGCTTAGCATAGTTGTTGGTTGATGTTCAGCATTTTCTTTATTTCCTTTTCAAGAAATTTACTTTCAGTATTGTGTTTCTTAGCTATAGGATAGAAATGGGTACTTGAGAGTTCCTAGTGCACATATTGTGTTGGCCCATCTCAAGTTCACGTCCCTGGATTGACAATTTAAATGCACCTTCATGATGATTGAGATAGCTATTCAGGTTAGATGTCCAATCTCTGAGTCATGGCTATAAAGGCTTAGTTATTAAAATCATTGTAGGAGGCCAACATTTTTGGCGCCATTGTCAGGGATGGTGTCAAACTAGGGAGTCTTTTGGAGTCATTGTTATTTTTCTTGTTGTAATGTTTCTAGAAATTATTCTTTTAGGAAGTAATGACGCCCTTATTCGTTACTCATTTTTTGTGTGAGTTGACTGATAGTGAATAATCCAACATGCATAGAGGAAGGAGAAGGTATGCTTATGGGATATTTCTTCCTAACAGTCCTAATCCATTCTAGCTAGTTGAATATCAAAATCTACCAAAAGAAGAAGAATATCCACACCCCTTTGTTGATGCATATCCTGATATGACTAGTTCTGAAGTCTCCTCTGAAGATCAAAATTAGCTTGAGAACCCCCTTGCTTTGGAACAACATCAAATAGGCATGGGTGATGCAAATGGGAATAGACCTAACCAACCAGCTTTTCCTTTTCTTATTTCCCATCAGAATGAAGTTGACAACATTAAGAATATCCCTGCTTCAGTACTCCCAAAGTTTTATGGATTTTTCATAGAAGATCATGATACCTTCTTATTTGAGTTTGGCATACTCTGCATGAGTTATTATTATACTACTGATTCCCATCAGCTTAAGTTATTTCCCACCACTTTGAAAGAGGTTGCATTAAGATGGTTCATGAGCCTAGGCAGAGATACTATGGAAACTTGGGAAGACATGAAGACAAAAATCCTTGAGAAATACAAGGAATACTGCAGGGGTAGTGACATGAGAGAATGTGACATTTTCAGGATGTAGCAAAAGGAAGATGAGAGCCTGGAAGACTACATTGCAAGGTTAATGTTTTTCCTACAAAAATCTCCACACTATACACTTAATGAAGACTCACAAAAGTTGCTTTTCCTAAGAGGAATCAATGATAGCTGCACTAATGCCTTGGATCTTATGGGAGGAGGAGATATCAGCCAAATTCCCTAGGATGATATCAAGAAAATATGTCAAAACTACTCTAGGACAACTTCAAAGAAAGGGAGAGCTTATCAATCTTCCATGGGTAAGTCAACTACTAGTGGAGTTTCAAGAATGGAGATCGCTCATTTGCTGGCAGACTTCAAGAAAGATATTATAAATAATCTAGGTACTCAACTAGATACACTTCAAGCCAAGAAGAAGCAAGAGGAGGTAGAGGCAATGTTGACAGAGTATTGCCCCGAATACAGACAAAAGAAGAAGGACTACAGATGTAAGATGGTAGCTAACCTAGAAAATCAAACAAGCTCCACTTGAGTTCAAGCCAATCCAGATTGAAGAAGACCAAGTCTACTATGTTGCACAAAGGAATCCTTGGGCTCCAAGACAAGGTATGCCACTAGATCCACCATCCTATGTTGGGCTATATTTTAATTTCTATTCATCTAGAAACCAATGGCAGCCCCCATATCCACCTAGTTATGTAGGATATCCATCATAGCCTATGAGTAACCCTCCAAATGCTTGGCCCAATCATCAGAGTTCTTCACCTCAGTGGCAGCAACCCCAAGGGAATTGGCAGTAATTTTAAGGGCACTAGCAACCACCTCTAGGAAATTGGCAGCAAATAAATCAATGGAGAGGAGGATAGCAATGGCCTACTCAGATAACTAGTTACATGCAAACACCTTCTTAGCCGCAACACCCTGCTCTAATGCCTCCATCTGCTAATCCAATCTCAAATGAACCTAAACCCACTTAGCTACCAACTCAACCCACACCCAACCCAAATAACAAACCACAACAGTAGCTTGTATACTCTATTGATTCAAATCAATTCCCTACATATGCTGTGAGTGTAAGTGATATCCATTTGCATTCAAGAACCACTCTACCAGGCCCTATTAGAAACCAAGATCTAAAATGCAAACCAGAAAAAGCCTTCCACAGAAGAGAATATCAAAAAAAGCAAGAGCTTTGCAAAATATGTGCAAAATATTATTATTCAGGAATTCATAATTACATGAGATGATTTTCTTTATAAAATCAAAGTATGCATAACCTTAATCTTATCTTGAGCAAAAAGATAGCTCAACAAGATAAGGATGAGAATAATTAACCTGGGAATTAAAATATTACCTAAGTAAAGTTATGCAAGTGTAATTAAATAATAATTACAATAACACCCCCCATAAGTGCAGCTTAGGGAGACTAAAAAAGCATGCACCTAAAAACTAAGATGAATGCAAGAAAGCATGAATGGGTCTTGGCAACAAGGCCTGATCAGGTACCCATGTACAAATGCAATAATGAGGTAGAGAAGGAAAACCTAGTGGGACAAAACCCCCCTACAATGAGATGACTGCTGCAAAGAAGCACTGTGGAGTAACACTGGAACCGCAATCCGACAAGCAAGGAAAGATACTTTTGTCTACAAGAAACCAAAGTGGAATCATAATAATGCAACAGCAGACCCGATGCCATGGAACACTAGAAAACTCACAAATTGGAACAACCCTGGAATCTGTGAAGTAACAGTAGATGAAATGATGACAGAATCTGGAAACCGTGTATCTCAATGTCGATGCCAAATTGTGACTAAAACTCTTCCATGGGAACAATTACCATTAAGACTCTAGAACATTAACCATAAAAACATGGCCCTCAAACTAAGAAGGATCTGAACCAATGCGGATCAAGAACCATAAACTCTCAATCTAAAGTGTGCACCAATGTGAATCTGATATGTGTCAAGCTAAGACAAGAATGTGGCCAAAAGAAACTAAGAAACTAGATAACCCATTCGAGCTTCCATCAAAACAAGATGAAGATGGAGATCAAATTCCATACACACTCTAATTAGATTACTATGCAAAAAAACCCCTAATGGAACTTTATCTCAGTTCATTTATTACAACAACCCAATGATTGTAAAAGGAGAGAATGCTAACATGCATAAATAGAAAATAAAAATAGACCTCATATCTCTGTAGAGGACTGAACCAGCTTTCCAACGCCGCAAGAATGGCGAAAAATGGATCACCGAGTCAAAAGATATGCCCTCTAAAGTGAAAAAAAAATTATCTAAGTTCAAGGACCTGAAAAATAAATCTGGGTCAAAAACTGGTAAAAATACCTTCACCACTAGATTTGCATTAGAATCATCTTTCCAATGGTATCTCATTTGCAAAAAACGAACATCATATGCAAAAAATACACCCGATTTAGTGAAAGTTGCTCCAAAATGGCCAATAAGGCCTACAGGCAACCCAGGGGGCCTAACAAAAATAAGCCCCTGGTCTTGTGCGCAACTAGGGGCCGGTAGACTGGGGGCTGGGAAAAAGCCCCTGGTCATCAATATGATCAGCGCTAGCAGGCTAGGGCTGGTCAGGGGTTGGGCGCATAGCGCCCAGTCCCCTATAGGACCAGCGATAGTGTAAGTGGAGCCTGCAGGGGTTGGGCGAAGGGCTCTCGATCCTCCATATGACCGGGGAAAAGCTACAGAGGGGCCCATGGGGGCTAGAGGCCCGGTGGCGGATGGGTTAGCTCCCTGGTGGTGGTGGTGGATCGATGGCTACCCGGTGGCCTTGGTGACAGAATCCATTAAAACTGTGAGCACCGATCCGAATCCCAAAAAATGCCATTTTCTTTTTTTCTTTTTTCGTGCATTGGGAAGCATGCTGGGTAGGCCATACAGCCCCCCAGGCAAAAAAAAATTTCCTTCTAGACCAAATTCACCAAAATCGACGAAATGAAAGACGATCTTAGGGTTTTTGGCCGCTGCGAACGCGATGGTGACCTCTGTTTGTGCCCAACTGCTCCAAAAAATCAGCTACCTCTAGAGCTTGCAAAAAAAATCCCAGCTTGAAACCCTCATGGATTTGGCAAATGATGGCCAAAATCTACAAAATAAAAGCCAATCCTTACTTTTTCTAGTACTCTAAATCCAATGGTGAAGCCCGATCTGATCCAAAACACTGCATAGATGAACACAAGGCATGATACCCTCGAGGAATCCCGAACGAACTTGCAATGATTTTCTCAAAAAATCTAAGAAAGGGCTGCAAATCAAGGCTCTGATACCATGTTAGAAACCAAGATCTAAATGAAAGCCAGAAAAATGCTTCCACAGAAAAGAAAAAGAAAAAGCAAGAGCTTTGCAAAAGATGTGCAAAATATTATTATTCAAGAATTCATAATTACATGAGATTATTTTCTTTATAAAAGAAAAGTATGCATAACCCTAATCTTATCTTGAGCAACAAGATAGCTCAACAAGATAAGGATGAGAATAATTAACCTAGGAATTAAAATATTACCTAAGTAAAGTTATGCAAGTGTAATTAAATATTAATTACACTAACATGCCCTTCCAAGCCCATTATCACTGAGCTTCCTGTGGAAGAGGAGAAGGAGCCTCTGAATGATCACATTCAGCCAAATGCACCTAAAAATTCTTGAACCAGTTCAAGCCAAGAAAACCGGCCAAGAACCACCATTCCCTCAGAGGTTGGAAGTTTCCAAGAAGAAAGAAGAAAAGGAGGATACCACTTTTGACATCCTAGATCAACTAAAGCATATATGTGTTTAGATACCCCTATTTCAGGCCATAAAGGATGTTCCAATCTATGGAAAATCTATCAAGGAAGTTTGTCTTAAGAAGCCAGGAAGGAAGAAGAGAGGCTCAACTATAGTTCATGTGGTGGGCCAGCTAGTTGATAGCATGTTGGGAAAAGTGACTATTCCCAAGTATAATGACTCAGGCAGCCATGTGGTAGCAATTGTCATGAATGGGATCAAAGTGAAGAATGCTTTGATTGATTTAGGGGTAGCAATAAATATAATGACAAAGGATGTCCTACAGCAACTAAATATTGCAAGCATGAGATCTACTCCTACTATCCTATAGCTTGTTGATAGCTCTACTGTTAAGCATGATGGTGTAGTGGAGGATCTTATAGTAGTTCTGGACTCCTGGGAATACCCAGCGGATTTTATGATTCTTTCTCCTAAGGCTACACTAGATAGGTATCCCATCATTCTTGGAAGGCCTTGGTTGGCAACTACATATGCATACATTGGATATCAGTCAGGTGACATGACCATTTTAGATGGAAGGAGTATTAAAAATTTTGTTCTTTATCCACCTACTCAACCATCTCATGATGAAGATAATCTCATTTGGCCCCATGTTGGTGAGGAGGTCGAGGAAGTTAATTTTGTGGTGTAGCTTATGATGCTAGGTAAAAGCTCTTTTATGCAGCTCCAAGATGAGGATGAAGTGTTGGCTAATCTCATTCAGAACCATTATGAAGTGGAGGAAGCATCATCTTCTACTTCGATCAGGACACTTTTTCCTACTCTTCCTGCAGCCATTGTTCCTGTAGACATTCTTCCTGTAGACGATCTTCTTGCAGCCACTGTTCCTATAGACACTGTCCTTGCAGAAAAACTTCATGCAACAACATCTATGTTCCATAAATTTCTACCATATGAACTAAAGGTACCATGTATTAATGAAGCAGCCATGATAGAGTTAACTCCACAAGTCTAGGTATCAAAGGGAAAACATCTAAACGTTAATAATAAATTGAATGAAGAGCAGCAATTGTTATTAGAAATCCTATTAAGGACCCATCAATATGAATTTGCATGGGATTATCATGATATGAAGGGAATGGATCCTAAACTTTGTACACATAGAATTTATATCAGAGATGATTGCACTCCAATAAAACAACCACAAAGAAGAATTAACCCTACACTAAGAGAGATTGTGAAAGGAGAACTGCAGAAATTGCTAGATGCAAGATTTATCTACCCCATTTTAGATAGTTAGTGGGTGTCTCCATTGGTGATTGTTCCCAAGAAAGGAGGGAAATGGCGAGTTAGTGTTAATTATAGGGAACTTAATGCTGCCACCAAGAAGGATCACTTTCCTTTACCTTTTATTGATCAAGTTTTGGACACACTTGCAGGAAAGTAATACTTCTATTTTCTAGATGGATTCAGCGGCTACAACCAGATCCAAATTGCACTAGAAGACTAGGAGAAGACCATATTTACCTATCCACGGGGAACCTATGCCTATTCAGTACTCTCATTTGGCTTGTGCAATGCACCTGCAACTTTCCAAAGGATAGTCATTAGCATATTCTCAGACATTTCTCATGATTGCATGGAGCTTTATATGGATGACTTCACCACTTATGGTGTTGATTTTAACCAAGAATTGGAAAATCTCAAGAGAGTCCTACAGATATGTGAAGATCAAAACTTTTCCTTAAATAGTGAAAAGTTCTTCATGATGATGCAAAAGAGTGTAGTTCTTGGCCACTACATCTCCTACAAGGGAATTCAAGTAGATCCTGCAAAAATTGAGGTAATCACAAATCTACCTACATCTGCAAAACAAAAGGATGTTAGGAGTTTCTTAGGTCATGTAGGATATAATAGGAAATTCATCAAGGATTTCAGCAAAGTAGCAATACCATTGCATACCCTTCTCACTAAAGATGCTGAATTTCAGTGGACTGAAGCTTGTGACAAGGAATTTTATGACTTGAAGGCAGCTTTGGCTCATGCTCTTGTACTTAGGGGACCCAATTGGGAGCTTCCTTTCCACATCCACATTGATGCATCAGATTATGCCATAGGAGTGGTCTTATGATAGAAAGGAGTTGTTGAAAATGCTATTTACTTTGTCAGCAAAAATTTGCAAGGAGCTAAATTCAATTATACAGTGACAGAGAAAGAGATGCTAGCAGTAATCTATGCACTGAACAAATTCAGACATTACATAATGGGCTACCAAATCTTTATGCACATTGATCATGCAGTCATTAGGTATCTCATGAATAAACCTTTGATCACAGGTAGATTGGAAAGATGGTTATTTTTTATGTAGGAGTTTGACATAGCCATTGTGGATAAGCTAGGGAAGGCCAATGTTGTTGCATATTTTCTCTCAAAGTTAACTATATCAGAAGACAATCAGCCCGTAGATGACTCTTTTCCTAATGAGTATCTATTATCTCTCAATGTACAAATACCCTGGTATACTAACATAGCCAATTACTTGGTCACAAGTAGAGTTCCTTCTCACTTCTCCCCAAAAGAGAAAAGGGAACTCATTGAAAAATATTTTCCTTTCTCTTGGATTATTGGATGTTTTTTTTATACTAGACCTGACCATGTCATGAGAAGATGTGTGAGAGAAGATGAGACATATGAAATTTTGCATGCATGTCACAATGAACCATGTGGAGGACACTTTGCAGCCAAAAGGACAACAATGAAGGTCTTGAACACAGGGTATTACTGGCCAACACTCCAGAAGGATGCAGGAAGGTATACTATAAAATGTGATAGATGTCAAAGAATGGGTAGACCAACCTAATCTTATGAGATGCCACTTTTCCCTCATATAGTAATCACTCCCTTTAACAAGTGGGGATTGGATTTTTTGGGACCAATTGACCCTCCATCAAATGGTAAGTTTTATATATTGGTATACACTAATTATGTAACAAAATGGGTAGAAGTTAAGGCCATGAAGCATGCAAAAGATAACAAGGTTACAGATTTTCTTTATGAGGATATTTTCACAAGATATGGAGTCCCAAGAGAAATAGTGACTGATCAAGAAGCTCAATTTACATCAACTCTTGTTGCAGCACTAGTTAATGAGTATAAGATAAGGCACAGGAAGTCTACTCCTTATCACCCCTAGGCTAATGGCCAAGTTGAGGTGACCAACAGAGAAATTGAAGCTATTCTGACTAAGACAGTAGCTTTCCATAGAAAGGATTAGGAAAACAAATTACTAGAAGTTGTTTGGGCCTATAGGACAACCTGGAAAATAACTATAGGCTTCACCCCATTTGAGTTGATGTATGGAAAGACAGCTATGATGCCAATTGAATTTGAACATAAGACTCTATGAACTGTAGTGGATTTAGGGATGGATATTTCTAAAGCATAGAAAGAAAGAATCATGCAGCTAAATGCTTTGGAAGAGATAAGAAGAGCAGCCCTACAGGATATCGAAGTAGTGTAGAATCAGAGGATCAAGTGGTATGAAAAATTTATCAAGGACAAGAAGTTCAAACCAGGAGATTGGGCCTTGCTCTATGATTCATGATACCAAAACAATGCAAGAAAATTGTAGACAAGGTGGCTAGGACCATACGAATTTGTTGAGGTCTTTCCTAATGGAGTTGTTCAGCTCACCACCATTGACCCTGTTAGGTTCAAATTACTTTTCAATGGTCATCACCTCAGATTATACCATAAGCCAGCTTCTAAAGAAGAGTTCCTGCAACAATTCACCCTGCACTCAAAGCTTCCTGCAACCAAAGGAAATGGACCTAGTGTCCCTCCTTCAGCCTAATTAAGGTACGTACTTTTCATAATAAAGAATTTCACTTACATGGAAGTCCATTTCTTTGTCATCTGCCCATCCACCCATCCATCACCACCTTTCTCTGTCTTCCATCACTTCATTCCACCTCACCTCATTTCACTTCATTTATTGCTCAATTTATTTTTCAACAAGGTGAGTGTTAATTTATCCGCGATCTTTGTAGCAAATCTTCCACACATTCAGGTATGTATGCATTAATTGATATCTTTAATCATCTTTTAAGTGTGTTTATTTAATCATTATACGTTAGTATAGACATTTGCATAAAATGTCATCATTCTCGGTCGCATCACCACTCCCATCTTGCATGTGTGGACACATGTCCAAATTTAGGTTGGGGGGAGGGGAATGAAAAAGATGTAAATATTTTGTGAATTTATTGCCCATGTGTCAAACCATATTAGGCTACATCAGAAATTTAAAAATGAGCTGATTTAAAATCCGAGTGAAAGGACAGCTTGCATATGTGAAGTGACAAAAATTGCAACCGCCATTTCTTCCTATCATAATTTCCCTTTATCACTCCTTTTCTTGCCATTATTTCCCTATCATAATCTTGAGTTGCAAGAAAAAAGGAAGAACAAAAGAAAGGAAATTCAGTCGACACTGGAACTAGAAATTTAGCAGGTTGGTCCTGGAATTTAGCAGACACTGCAAAGAAGTGCATTTTATTTTCAGACGGGAATTGCAAGAAAAGAAGTTGTTGAGAATTTGTTTGATTGTAGACAATGGGAGGTGGGTTAATTTGAAATGAACCCATGGTGCATGATATTTTACTGTAGGACACACAATGCCTAGTCGAATTTCAAAATTGTGGATGGATAGATTACTTTTTGAAGTTGGATGGTTTTGATGAAGGTATTTCCCTTGAATTTTCCTAGATGTTTTTAGAAGGAAAAGCCACAATAAAAGGGTTAGAAGTTGTGGTAACAGAGGAAAGAATTGCAAAGGTTACAGGGTTACCTATTGATGGTGAAAATTACCCTATCTCTAAAGATGCCAGGTCAGCCAGGGTTGAATTTATAGAGCCAAACGACCCCCCATTGAGCATAGATAAACAGGGTGCAAAGAGAATGTCTCTACTCGAGCCATGGAAGCAGATAGCTATGTATGTTATCAAATACATCAATTGTGAGGGTCACCAGTCAAATTTTCATTATGTCCACTTCAAGCTTTTGAATCACATGAGGCATGGGAGAAGGATGAATGTTCCCAACGTGTTGTATAATCTTCTCTCAATCATGGCAATTGAGACCCAAAAATGTAGGGATAATTCCATCTCCCACCATTGCTTGATTAAATTGCTAGTTGAAAAGTCTATGTATGATGTACCTGGAATGAACTAGGAAAAGCTTATCAATGTTGATCAAAATTATTGTCGAGAAGAGTTTTTCAATGTTGAGCACTTGCCACCTAGGGCTATACCTCAATCTCGTCGGTCTAGCAGGAGAATGAGCATTGTTGAATCCATTCCTAGTTCAACTTCTGGTGTTGGCTCTAGTGTGAATCCTCCTACAGCAGAAGAAGCTATAGAAATTAGTTCTTCTGGAACAAAGCACTCAAAAAAAGAAAGCTCTTCCTCGGATTTTGATGATGAAGTTCCACTTGAAACCCTCATGAAAACTAGGGCACAACAGAGAGAGGTAGAAATGAGAAAAGGGAAGGCTAAAACATAGCCTGCAGAAATAAAAGTGCCAAGTTCTAAGAAAAGGAATGTTGATACTATTCATCTTTTAGCCAAAGGAAAACGTGAGAGACCTCCCAAAAAATCAAGACTAGTTGGGCCTATGATTGGTATGCCTCTACAGGAAAGCCATAAACTTGGTGAGACCTCACATGAGGATCCTAAAGCTCCAACAAAGCAAAAGAATGTTGAATAAGAAGAATGCATATTTAAGAGAGAAGCAAATATAACACTGGACGATCTTGCTAACATTGCAGGAGAATTGGAGGAAAATCAAGACTTCCTACAACATGAGCAAGAGGTCCTGCAACATGAGCAAAAAGTCTTGCAACAATAGCCAGAACTGGAATAGGAGTTCCTACAACCACAGCAAGAACAAGAGCCCCTACAACAAAATGAAGAAGAGACAACACCCTTGCAGCCAGAGATAACTGGATGACCTAATTCCATGCAAATAGTGACATATGAGGAGCCGCCATCAACAAAAAGACTGGTAGGCATTCATAATCATCCTATTTTTACAGTTCATGTAGCAATTTTGAATTTATGGAGAGAAATACAAAGAAGAGAGAAAGAATGGAAAAAGGAAAAATAGAAATTGAAGGAGGAAATTCAAATGAAGGATGAAGAAATTGAGGATAAAAATGTAGAAATTGCCACCCTAAAGCAGAGGGTAGATGATATGGCAGCTTTGGCACCAAAGATTCTGGAATGTAGAGATCCTCCAAGGGTCTATGCTTTGCTCCTAAAAGAGAAGTATCTCTCTTTTAATACGTCAAGACTTGCCTCAAGTTTGAATCCTTCTATTGACACCCCCATGGAATTCTTCAATGCTTATAGGATTTCCTCCTTTGAAATGAAGATTTTTTATGTGAAATTTATTTACATAATTATGTTGTCACAAAAGACCATGATTGGAATCCATTGTTGTATGTTGGGGATATTCAATTGAGAGCATTTATGTCTTGGGTACAAAATGAGATTAGTTGGGGATAGCAACATGGTGCCTACAAACAATTGGAGTCTGATATCCCTCTGCATGTTAGAGATAAATCGAGCAACCCAGGGGACATTTACAAAGAATGGCACGGAATGTTGCTTAGACCAAGTTATGGAAATAGGATTATGCCTTGGATTGAGGCAGTTTACACTGAGTATGAGGTAAATACAGCAAGAAAGGAGGACACCATGAGGAGATGTTTATCCCAGAGATGGAATAGTTTGACTGATGAGCTAAAACAGGTTGAGCCTCATTCCATCCACAATTATGCTGCAACATTAAAAAGAATTGAGAGGTATATTGAGATTGGGAGAACACAGGGGCGACATTGGCTTTCCCTGACTTTTCAGCCACCCATGCTCATGTGGCCCATGCCAAACTTTAGATTTTACCAAAATGACGTTGCTACAGAAAGGCAGAGATGGAACAGGTTTGACAGAGTGGGAGGATTCTATTGGGACGCTAACTCATGTACTATAGCAACTAATGTCGGACAGCTCTCGGTTTCAAATTTCAGAGCTTTGACCAAGCAAAAGAACAACTCTTCCCCTGTTGGAGGACCAGCAAAATGTTAGGTTGGGGGGAGTGATGAACCTAGTTTTTGGTCTAATTTTTGATAGAATCTATAGTCTATTTTCTCATAGATATCATAGACTTTAATGTTTAATATTGGTATTTGCATAATGTTTCTCTCAAACCATTGACATTTGATATTATCCTATCCCTACAAGCTTTAATGATATTTGGCATAATATGTGAACTCTCTATATTGATTTTGCATGTGGTTAATGAATGTTTCTTAGAGTGGTTATAGATGTATAGTTATTATGCGTACTAACCTTACCATACAAATTTAAGGTGCTAAGTTGAGGAAGACACTGTCAGTTGGGCATGCACCATAACGTCCAGCCGAGGAATCGCTCCAAGTCAAATGAAATCAGAAGAAAAGATTCTTCATGCAATTAAACGTAACCGCCTTGTTGTGGATCTTAATGATCGAGCATGCATGGTTGTTACTTTTGTGCTAGGTCTACATCTGACTTGCATGTCTGACTAGATTCCATGCATGCGTAACCGCCATCGCTCTACTTTCTCCTATTTTCCCTAAATGGCATCCTCCCAGTCATGGAGTTGACTGCCTTTTTTAGCTATAGTATAAATAATCATTTGATTTTCCTTCTTCAGGAGGTTGCACGACTTGAAATTGTACTCTCATTCTCTAGTTTCGATACATTACTCTTTTTATGCATGATTTATAATGAATGAAATAAAGTTATGATTTCAAGCATCTGAGTTCTTATTAGTTTAGAGGACACTTATCCAAGGGGGCCCACTTGGTCAGTAATCTATCTTATTAGTTTAGCATTAGTTTAGTATTACTTGTTGTTTAGTACTTAGTTAGAAATCTGGCATCTACTATTCGTGCAGCCACTAGAAGTCCATTATGTGTTTGTTCCTGCAGCCAAAGCAGATAGAGTATTTTACTGTTTGTTGCTCAAATATTTTATTCTTGTTATGCATTTTACCTTAGCATAGTTGTTGGTTGATGTTCAACATTTGCTTTATTTCCTTTTCAATCAATTTACTTTCAATATTGTGTTTCTTAGCTATGGATAGAAATGGCTACTTGAGAGTTCCTAGTACACATTATTGGAAACATGAATTTCTTGATGATTTTGCATGTTGCTCATATTCATAAACTTCCAAATCACTCCTTTCACATGATTTTTCTCTCATACTTTTCCATTTTTCCCTATTGGATCCATCGGGTCTTGCATATTTCACATCATGGTTCATCTCGCTGTGACATTTTTTGGGTCTCCCTGACCCTTTTTGCTAACATTTGGGTGTGCAAGGCGGTCGGCAGGACTTCATTGTTGTCTTGGCAACCACATGTATGCATTTTCTATTGGCGTGAGGTTGTGGCCATCGGCAGGGAGTCTTAGCAAATATCGATTGTCACACCGACCGCTTGGTATATGCTACTCGTCGGCGAGAGTTTTGGCTATCGGGCTGATGTCTCGGCAGACTCTCATTGTCTCCCCGATTAGTTCATATGATGGTTCATCGGCATAGGGGGATGCTATCGTTGGGAAGTCTCAACAACTTCGTTATGTCATGCCAACTCGAAGGAGGGGTATAGCGGCGTAAGTTTTTTCCTCGGTGGAAGCTCTCACCGAATTCATCATGTCTCACCGATTGGAGGAACAGAATTGTCTTATCGGCATAAGTTAGGATCTTCGGTGGAAGTCATAGCAAAGCCAAGGGTGTCTCACCGACTGGAAACTATAACATACACTTCGGTAAGACTTATGAGCTTCGGTATTATGTCTTGGCGAGCCCGTCAGGTCTTGCCGACAAAATCTAACGAATGGCTTTCGGCAAAAGTATTATGTTGTCTTGGCGAATTGGTATGTGCTCGGGTTGACTTCAAAGCCTTCGGTGAAACATTATATTGTCTACATAGGGTTTCCCCGATAGTCACAGGTTATAGTGACAAACATGAAGACGAAGGTTTCTATCTGTATAAGGACATTGATGTCTTGGTGATACATTGTGGCTCGAGGTTTTCGGCAAAACGAAGTGACATCTACAAGAGGTCTCCCCAAGAGCAATATGCTATAGAGATTGTGAACAAAGCGAATGGAAAGCACATGAGGAATGCACTTTTATATAACATGCGGATGGTCACAGCGAAGGCAGATAACACAGGGGAACTCGAGCAGCAGCGATTGACGTTATTTTGCCTTCGGCATACCTTCTGGGCTATCTTGGTGAATGGTTGGCGAATAAAATAGAGATTCAAATGTTGTTGGCCGACATGAATATGTTTGATAACCGTTGCCTACCGACATGTGAGATTTTCCCGAATTTGGTACTGAGCCGACATGGATTTTCATTATGTTTTATTTTCTAATGCTGGCTATAAATATGCCCCGAGATTGTAATTGAACAACATCAGATTTTAGATTAGAAGCAGTAGGTAGTTAGATGGCTACAATAGGATAATTTTCTCTTTTCAGAGACTATGTGCATGATTTCAAATGGTGGTTTCAATATGAATTAGCTGTGTGGCAGGTTGTTTCTGGTATCAATTGTATGTTGAATTTATTGAAAAGCATTGCTAAAGCTGTCTCCAAGTTGATTCTTTCTGGTTGTTTAAATTGAAATAACAAGTTTATTCTCAGTTTATTAGTGCACATTTGTTGTATCTGTGTGATTAATTGACCAGTTCTCTCAAGTAGGGATTAAATCCTTTCTGTTGATCACAGTAATCAGGGGGAATTCATCTGGATTCTTAAAGTAGAGCTTAGTAATAATAATCCTGCATTGTTTATACAAGTTATAAATAGATCATATGCCTACAATTTGATTTTCTGCCAGAATAAGCTGCTCACCTCTGTGTCGTTTGACTCCACATACCCAACAAGGCACTGGTCTCTGCATTTCATCATTTTGAATTCACTTAATCTCTTTACATCTATTAATCAAGCATTTTAGGATTTAGATTAGAAGATTGCTATCAAGTTTGGTTTCATTTTGTTCACTGTCATCTGCCATTGTGGACAAAGCACTCCAGAAGGATAATCATATGATAAGCCTGCATTGTTCAAGAGAGGTACACCCGCCTTGGTCTTGCAACACCAGAAGAGTAGAAGGTTTGATTGTTTCAAACCTTGTTCTGTTACCCTAAAACATTGTGAAAGCTTGGAAAACTTTCATGGTTCAAACCTGCGTTTTTGAGAGCTAACACACATATTGTGCTGGCCCATTTCAAGTTCATGTCCCTAGGTTGACAATTTAAATGCACCTTCATGATGATTGAGATAGCTATTTAGGTTAGATGTCCAATCTCTGAGCCATAGTTGTAAAGGATTAGTTATTAAAATCATTGTAGGAGGCCAACACAATCAAGCGATTCATCGTGCAACTAGCAAACAAGTGTCATCTGTTCACCCATCTCTTACACAAAGACATCAAATTCAAGTGGGATGGGAAATGTGATTAAGCATTCCAACAAGTCAAAGAGTATCTACTTACTCCTCCAATACTAATGTCGCCTATTCCAGATAAAGCAATGATACTCTCTGTTTCTACTACACAAGCAACACTAGGAGCTCTCTTAGCATAGCTAGATGATAATAACAAGGAAAGATTAGTCTACTACATTATTTGAAAATTGATGGGCTAAAAATTGAACTATTCTCCAATAGAAAGAGCATGTCTCTCTATTTTCTTTGCAACACAAAAGTTGAGACACTATATCTTAAACAGACAAGTAAAGTTGATTTCAAAGGTAGATCCACTAAAGTTCCTATTAGAAAAAGCAGCTCTAACATGAAGAATTGTTAAATGGGTAATGATTCTGAGTTAGTTTGACATAGAGTACATAGACAAAAAAATCTATCAAAGGAGAGATCATAGTAGATTAGCTAGCAGAGGCACTAATTGAAGATCACTAGCCTCTCACAGTAGAATTCTCAAATGAAAGTATATTGTTGAAAGAACAGACAAGCCATTGGACCTTATACTTTGATAGGTCCCACACTCAACATGGCTCAAGAGCAAGTAAGCTATTGAATGGAGAATAAAAGAATTGCAGGTCTTCGGAGACTCTCAACTGGTAATTAGGAAATTGAATGATGAGTATCAAACAAAAGATGACAAGTTGATGTCATATAAAAGAATGGTGGATATTTTTAAAGAATATTTTGTCACCATAATATTTGAACAGATTCCTCAAATCAACAACAGAGTATCCAATGCCATGGGAACAATAGTTTTTATTTTCAATATTCCACAAAACATTCTTAAGTATGAATTCCTTGTGGATCAATTGCTCATACCGACATTCGATATCTTGGAATCAAAAATAGTGTGTGTTATTGTTGGTCCTAATTTTCCATGGTACCAAGAAACATTAGATTACATCCAGCATGGTATCATACCACTTGACTTGACAACAACCCACAAGAAGACCTTTTCCTATAGGACTTCTCGATTCACAATCCTTGGAGATACCTTATATAGTTGAAGTTTAGATGGTATGTTACTCTGATGTCTTAATGCAAAAGAAGCGCAAACTTCCTTACAAGAGGTACACGAAGGAATTCATGGGTCCCACTCTAGTGGACCTAACCTTGTACAAAAATTGCTAAGAGTAGGGTACTATTGGCCCTCCATGGAACAAGAGTGTATTTAGTATTCCAGAAAATGCCATCAATGCTAGCAATATAGTGACTTTGTTCACGCATGAGCACAGGACTTCAGACCTATCACAACACCATGGCCTTTTTTTAACAATGGGTATTAGACTTGGTAGGTAAGATCTAGCTTGCTTCCTCTAACGGGCATAAGTTTATTATTACCACAACTGAATATTTCACCAAATTGATAGAAGAAATTCCATTAACCTACATCACAGGAAAATAAATATCCAAGTTCGTCTTGAATTATTTGATTTGTAGGTATGGAATTCCTCAAACCATCATAACAAACAATGGAACCCCATTCAAGAACCAAGATGTTCAAGAACTTTGTTTCTAGTTCTCTATCTAGCACAAATTCTCCAAACCCTACTACCCCTAAGGAAATGTTCAAGTTGAAGTTTATAACAAAACCATCCTAAAATTACTAAAGAAGACTATTAATGACGTCAGTCGTGATTGGAATTTGCAACTGAAGCCAGCCTTATTGGCTTATCGGACTAGTATCTAAACACCTACAGGTGCCACACCTTTCTCCTTGGTCTATGGATCAAAAAATTTCTTACCTATCGAAGTGAAAATCCCCTCATTGTGAATACAACTAAAAGACATGGTTAGCAATGAAGAGTATCAGGTATCCAAATTAAATTAGTTGGAACTCCTAGATGAAAGGTGTTTGAGCATGTTAAACCATCTTCAATTTTATCAGAATCGGCTCAAATGAAGCTACAATAAAAGGATCAAGAAGAAAAACTTTTAGGTTGGTGACTTGGTACTCAAAGAGAATAAGAAGGTACAACTAAATCAAGATGGCAAAGGTAAGTTTGAACCCAACTGGTTAGGCCCATTCATTATCACAACAAGCTACAATTTAGGATCTTATCATTTGGCTACTCCTAAAGGAGAACCTTTAGCCGAAATGTTGAACAACAACCATCTCAAGAGATTCTATACCTCAAGCAAAAGGGTAAAAATCCTAAAGAATCAAAAAAATCAAGAAAAATAGTAAAGAGAAATAAAGCATTCTTTAAAGTGAAAACCACTTTGTGGTGCTTCTAGAATAGGTACCATAGTGAAAACTTGGCAAACAGGTGCTATGTTTGAATAAGACTTGCATCATTATCTATTGGTGTTATCTGAAGCATCCACCCATTTGTTCCATAATAAAACATATGTCCAGCCATGGATTGATAACTAATTAAGGAAGGTACTCTTGCCTCAAACTAAGGGAAACTTCTTGAAACTAATAGCAGATTAGATCCTTGTGTGTCCCATCATGGTCAAAAAACTATCAAAATCAAAAACATACAGAAAACAAACAAAATCAAAACAAAGTCAAAACATCAAAAATCCCAAAAATATGTTATGCTTTTGATTCAAACCACTCGAACTATGTGGTCTTTGCATGTACAACATAGGCAAGGCTTATCATCCCTTCAGGTCGTATTCAGTCCCCTTAGGTGTCTGTCATGGTTTATTTCAACTTAGTTGAAAATTCAAAATCCAAAAATATTCAAAAAATAGAAAAGATCAAAAACATGTTCTTATCAAACCAAGCGAACTACGAGCCTCTGCATGTACAACGTAGGAAAGGATTATCTTTGATGAGCCCTCAAGGCCCTAGGTTAGTCCCCTGAAATTAACAAAAACATCATAAAACTCGAGAAAATATAAAAGGTTCTAACCCCATCATCACAATCCACAATAAAAATTTCATCCATAATAAACAATTGTCATCTTCACCCTTTGACAAAATAGACAAACAAACAGAGAAAACATCAAAAGCTAGAACTTTCAAGAAAACAATTGAAAAAAATTTGATTACAAACAAATGAAAACAATGACAAAGTGTTAACTACCTATCTTTTGACAATTCAACATCCTGAGATATGCCTTAATGAATTTGTTCCTACAATAGACATGATAAAAAATGGATAATAGCCTGAAACCTCAAAACAGATATGGCAAGTGATATTGCAACATTGTTTTATCTTTTTATAGTCTTATTTTTCTGAGTTATTTTTTATTGACTCATTCCAGGATTTCTCAAGGATGTCCATGAGGATTTAGAGAAGAAGGAATGGGGGAAATTGAGTGTAATTTCAGTTTGTTGTATGTAATATGTTTTTGTGATACTACCATGATGAATACTTGCTTTATTGAGTGTATGGAAGTTGTTTTGAGACAATTTGTGTAGCGGTTGCATGTTGGGTATTTTATACCTCTCTGTGTAACTGGTCTAAAAAAATTTAACACAACCCAACCATACATTTTAAACAATTTTTTTGCATTTCTAGTATGAGCAAGAATATTCGTTGTATGTCGAGTCAAAGTCCACACAATGGATATAAAGATACCTTGGTTATTAATACCCTGGTGCATCATATTTTTTTGCTACATTAGAAAGGATTGTTAAAGATACAAAGCCTCTATGCAAAGAAAAAGAAACTCATCAAATAACTAACAACATCCAATTTTTATCCATCATCCAAAATTTCTTCTAATGAATAGCTCCATCCTGCATCACAATATCATTTGTACCACATCCATCCTACATCCAAAATTTTGACAATACATATCATGATGACAAATAAAGCAAACATAATGTATCATATATATCATACATCATAGGCATAAGACATAATTATACACCAACATCATAAATCATCATACATAATAAAACATCATATATCATACAAATATTACCAATCCATCCATCCATATTATATGCATACATCAAAAATGTACAAAAAGCATGTACACAATGAAGTTGAATCAAAGCATGTATATCTCATATATATCATCATCAAAAATGAGAATGTCAGGTACATCATCATATAAACATGAGTGATATCATAATACAAAAAATGCATATATATATATATATATGAGGCCTCAACTGGGCCGATGAATGTATATAACAAATCATGTCTACAATATGAGTCTCTGAATAATAAACATCATAAAGATCAAGTACAAGTATCCTACTGCCCAGTTGGAGGAGGAGACCTCTGAGGACCCTAGCTATGATGGGGATAAGGACATGGCTAATTGGGTTGTCTAATTGAGTACCCACCTAACTCAACACCCATAGCAGTATTAGGGTCTCCAAACTGTGGTCATCGTTGATCTCTAGGAACAAAGGAATCATATAGAGTGAGATAATATGTGGCCTCTCTCATGTACTAATCTCACTTTGCACGGAGGGAATCATGCTCTGCTCTGAGGGTATCCTCTCAACTGGAATCACCTAAACCTGGGCCTTTGCAGCATGACGGTTCCCACTCTCAGTGTCTTGCTCTACCCTTAAGCTATCTCGCTCTTCCATCACACTTTCCCTCTCCACTGTCAAGGTAGCAATCTGAGCCTTCACGGCCTTTCGCCACACTACCTCTACATCCCTCGCGACTTTCATTTGTGCTAACTACACTACTCCATATCTAGGTGGTGGAGGAGGACCCAAGACTTGTCCCTAATCCTGATACATCAGATCATATTGTCTACCATGTACATTGTCCTATCAACCTTTGTCTAGCTACTTGATGATAATCTGAACATGTTGTCACTCACCACAATGACCACTAATACCTACTCTACCTACTGCAAGAATATCAACAAGATTTGTAAACCTCAACGAAATATTTCATGCCCACCACTGATCAAAATCTAGGGTAGTCCCAAGATTTCTAAACCAACAGGCCACCCCCACCCAAATGGGATAAGACCTCTTAACTCCACAACAACAACATCATGATCGACCTTTAAACCCCATACACAGACCTCCCTATTAGTTCAACCAAAATGAGCCTCATAAGCATCTACAAAATAGTCATGTCTCATCAAACTGCCGAAAAACCCTATCAGGTAGATATCTCTCTAGCAGGGAACGAATGTGACCAGTAATCCATCAAGGTTTTTTGTAAAATGGTAACTACTCCTAGTCATCATGCCATGCCTTACAATCTAAATATGGCCTCCATACAAACCTGTCATATCATCTAAAACAAAGCGTTAGTAAGGAAGTTATCCAGGCCAGGTGTAGTGAAGAAAATCACCATAGCGATAAGAATATGGATCCTCTGTATCCAATCCAAAATACCATCAAGATGGGTAACTAGGATATGCTCCCATGCCAATACATGTAGTAGAGAGACACCAACAGAAATGGATCTACCTCTATGGTAGGCGACCTCCTGCATATCTCGATATAAGTGAGAAAGGAGACATGGGCCCCATGCATATCTAGTATCATGCTCGGACATTTTCTCGATGCACACACCCCAACCAATAAGAAACTATCTACCTCACCCTTTAGGAATGATGAACCCCGTGACCAAACTACATAAAACTAAGGAAACAAGATCAAAATTTCCCATGAATGGAGACAAGTCTATCTCTACCTCCCAAACCTAAAGATTCCTAACACCAAGAACTTGGTGCATGGCATTTGTACCATGATGTACGGAATAAGTCACGATCTCTCCCTGAATGGGTACATAGAGGATCCTCCACACATCCTCCAGGGTGATGGTGGCCTTGCGAGTAGGTAATGAAAGAACAAGGTCTTTGAGTGTCACCTCTCCATAAGAGCAGTCATCATAGCTCTATGACATATGATAGTGGGCATGTAGCAAATGTGTCGCAACCCAACAACATCTAAAACATCTCGCTCCAACTCCTGAAACCTAGTGATCAAATCAAACAAAATGTGTAGTCGTCACTCCCTCGACAAAAGAAAATTGAGAATCCCTTGCAACCATTCAACCCACGATGTTAAGAATTCCCTACAAAAATACAAAACGAACCTCAAATTGTAAACACATTGTCTCAAAAGACTATGCAAATCAAAAGCAATACCTTTTTGTCAAAAGCGATGACCTTTTTTGGCAAGAGCGTTAAAAATAGGAAAAAGCAGTGACTTTTTTGTCGAGTACGTCAAAGAAAGGAAAAAGTGTTAAAAATCAAAGAGAAAAACTTTCTCAAAAGAGCAACTTTTTGACAAAGGCAAACAAAACGTAACAAGAAAATAAAAAGAAAAAATCTCATGCAAAGACAAAAAAAAGTGAAAAAGTATGTCAAAAGCGAACTAGTATGTCAAGTGCAATAGAAAAACTCAAAAGCAAAATAGAAATAAACATCAAAAGTGCTAAAAAATGATTCAAAAGTGAATAAAACATGAAACTAATTCTATAGACTACTTTGACTTCATGCATTAATTACACAAAAATGAAAATTTGAAAACATGAAAGGAAAGGGTACATACTAGGGCACCAACACTTAGAAATCGTCTGAACTCATGAACCACGTCCACGTAATATGGGGCTCCTCGAATACTCACCATAGCTCCTCGACAATCAACAAATAATGAAATATAGAGGCAAGAATTTTCTATAGGTTCAAAGTACAAATGAGGAGAATTAAGCCCTAATGAAATATTTTAACCCTTGAAACCCTACATTTTTTTACCCTAAATTGAAATTAGGAGCTCCCGCAAACATCTGAACTATCAACAAGAGTCCTATAGACTTAATTTATCATCCTCTACACATCAAAATTGAAATAGAACATTGTCGCGAGCTTGGCCTACAAAATATTTTTTTTGGCCAACCTCTTAAGGGGGTAGCCTAGCATCCTACCATCATTTCACTAACCACCGAGGCAAAGTGGGGCATATAAAAAAATTTAAATCTTGATCTTAACATCAAATTCTTTGAAACAAAACAACCACTACTTTGTCTCAAAGAGGGGAAAAATGTAGACATGTAAAAATGACCTAACACTTATCGCAAATCCTAAATGAGATTTTCACATTATCGGTGTCATTATCACTTAATATCACTATATTTCATATCAATTGCATCAAAAACCCTAATTTCCTCTATTAATTGAATAATAATACATTATTTAATTCATTCATTTTTTATCATTTTTGACTAATTAAATAAATTTTATTTATTTAATGAAGTCCTAAGCTAACTTTATTCCTCCTAATTAATTAAATAATATCAATTATTTAATTATGTCTCTAATTCACTTTATTCCCCTAAATCAATTAAATTATTAAAACGTAATATTTTAATTAAATCACTTTCCCCTAAACATGAATAATTGAATAAATTATTCAAAACATCATCAAAAAGTTCAATCAAACAAATACAACTTTTTTTGCAAAATTCAAACATGATTTGCATGTTCAACTCCAAAAATATTAAATAATTAAATCAATTAATTAATTATTCTCACCCACTTTCATGATTGAGTAAATTGTGATCCCCTTATTGCTTGATCTGATTGGCTAACTGATCCATCTATTTCTGACTGATTAGGCTATTCTTGAATTCCATAGATTATTCAATCTATTTCCTCAATTACACTAAACATCCAAATTGGTTTCTTCAATCACACCAATTATGTAATCAAAATACATTGATTATTCCCATCTAAATCCTCTCAATGGTTTTGAACCGTTGATTAGGATATTTTACTATGCGATCTCAAGTGTTTATTTCAAAACAAAAATTCTATACAACAACCATATTTCTTCTCAAAAATGATCAAAGAATCAACATATTTTACACAAAAAAGTAATGTTGAAATCATAATCAATTTCTTGAAAACTTCAACACATATCTTCAATCAACAACATTGCACAACTTTGAAGCTTTTGCTATGCACAAATGGAGGCTTCGCATTGATACAATGAACAATCCAACATCTTTGCGAACACACTTCGACATGGGATGGTAAAGCTATGTTTATGAATTCATTGTATGTTATTTCTTTTGATTGCATCATTTGATTTTGTTCTTTGTAGCTTCATTTCATGAGTAATGGGTATGAATCATCTTTTTGTTTGCATTAGATTAGTTTCTATTCATTCATTTTGATCTTATTGCATCCCTCAATTTCCCCCTTACACAATAACCATCATGTGTCTTGATGGATATCTAAAAAACATAATAAATGGGTGGAATGATCCAATAGATATCACTTAATTATTGAATTAAACTCGCAAGAATAACCACTTACTAGGGAGAAACTACTCACTGGAAAATGAGAACCTACTACATCACCATATGCATATATTTTGTTAGTATATATTTATTTCATATCATGGGTATACCACCACTACCCATGTATTTTACCTAATACCAATAACAACCTATCACACTTTATCACAATACCACCAACTAACCTACCAACAAGCATGCCACCTCACTATGCATACATCTTTCTACCAAAGTGGATTCCTTTGTAAAATGTATAGAATTAAAGAAACTACCTAATAGGGCCCATTAGATTAAGGTGAACTAGTACACAAGGGGCCATACACCTCACATGATTTCAAAGAAATATATTCACATAAAATTATTAAAATAAAAATGAGAGTAGAATCTTAATGATATATTATCATATTAGTTATAAATGTTTAGCTATAAATGCAAGGTTATTTAGACAACATAAACATAAGTGTTATGATTTATTATCTTTTTCATTAGATGGAAGCATCCACTATTGAGAAACAAATTGGAATATGTGAAACTCATTCATTTGACATGTAGGGGTGTGGTCCCTCATAATATTCACTTATTAGTCCAAGGAAGGAATAATAATAAATCATGTATTTCATGATATACCAAGAAATATGGAATATTTTTCCAAAGAAAGAATAAGATCAAATAATATTTATACTTCCTTAGGACCCACCTTAAGAGGTAAAGTAACACAACAATGCATTGAGAAAGATGACACTATAGAAAACTAAGACCCTAAGCTCACCATGAAGGAGGTTAATGCTCTTGATAAGGTGATCACACAAACTCTTCATCAAGATACACCAAGAATCAATCCCATTCTCATCTAGTCAAATCCATCTCAAAATAAAGACAAGTCAATAAATCAATCAAACTCACTCCATAGTGTATATTAGGAAAAACAATTCATATAGACCATGCCATCCAATCAAGATTCTACATGACCAAACCAAAGTGACCAATAGACACCTAGACTAGGATCTAACTCACTAGACAAGATGAAAAAATAAAATAATTGAGAATTTATTAAACTACTCAAATCAAAAGATCTCAATTTTACTTGTGTAATTATTCCTTTATTCAATTAATAATTTATAGAAAATATGAAAAATATTGGTAAAACAAATTCAATATTAACCAAAAATATATATAGGCATGCAATGTTATATGTCACTAAAAGTACAATATATGTACAATAAATCCATATATGTGTATAATGTCACATATATGTAATAAAAAATAATGAGCAAAATTTCCATATAATAATACGATAAAGTACCCTAATGTAATAAATTCCCTTTAGGGGAAGGGAAAATATCATGACCCACCTATGACTATCACATGGATAGAGAGGAATATAGTGGTGGCTACTTTCAAACATGTTGACTCAACCTCTTCTCATTAGTTTTTTGGAACTCCGCCTAATACAATAAAAATTATACACATTAATATTTAAAATGAATTCTAGAATGACATATAATGTAATAATCACTCACCATGACCTTATAATCTCTCTTAACCAATTTTTTCCTCTCTTCATTTGTAAGAGGAATAGATAGATGAGCTAGAGTTGTGAAGCTCTATGGAAAGCATCAAGATACAAATTAAACTACAAATGAATATCATTCAATTTTTTACTAATAGATAGATAAAGCAATAAATTGAATATGAAATTACTAATATGGATCATACCTCTTCCAAAGGCATTGAAGATGCTACTACTACAACAACACCATGCTCCATTGTGGCATGAATACCAAGGGGTGTATTGACTAATATTATCAATTGAAAATGAATTAAAGTTATTAAATTACCAAAATATACCTAACATTATTTTACAAACATTTAATGATTAAAAATAGTCAAGCTCACCTTAGTGTAAGATGTATGGCCACTTTAACTGACGGGTCCCAATGTTGAAGGCCCAACATTAACCTAATCAACATCAATGTGAATTTTAATATTACCATTCATATGAGCTTAAACTATTATATGCACTATGTTTATTATTTCTTCACTAGTTACATATTGATGGACTCAAAATTGTCATAAAATAAAGATATGAAGGGCCAACATATATAAAATGAACACTTTGACCCTAAAATTTAATTACAATCAATTTAGTAATTTAGCTAATCTTATATTTCAAAATGAAAGATAATAAATTGAATTTTAACTTCTTCAATGTCAAATGTTTCATCCAACAACCAATCTATAAAGATAATCTACTCCAATATAGTTGTGTCCTACTACTACCCACTTTCATCCTAATCATCCTTAAATTTTCATTCACAAAGAGACCTACTGTTTTGACATAATTGAGTTGATCATCGAGAATTGGAAGAATCGCCCTCATCACCCTATGCTAAAGACCTATTGTGTTGTAAAAGGGACTAAGTGAGTGAGCTAATATACTATAAGGTCTCGACCTCAACACCCTACTTAACAATGGAAAGGATTGTTGTTGTAAAGGTGACTTTTAGTGTGTTATCATTGATGTCAACTTATGTTTCTATTGCATGCACTAAGTATGGTGTTCTTTAATAAAGATTTATGTTAAAGGGTTGTACATAGTTGTACCTTATCTTCTAAAGTTCATGGATTGATTCCACTTGTCAATACAATTTAATTGATGTGATATTACATGTTTTTCCTATTGAAAGACTTCACATGGTGTATGAAGAAAAATGTGTCTTTAAAATGTAAAAGGAACAAAGAATTGAACTATAGAAGCCCACTTAAATGTTTTGAATTTCTTCATAGATGCATATGTGGCCTTGTGGTTTGGAGGATAGCTCAATATAGCTATGAGGTATGTATGTTCCATGTTTTAGTGCATAAGTGTTACTACAAAGCTTTCTAGAGTTATCAGATTAAGAAACAATTCAGTTTCTATGAATAGTTACCTAAGGTAAAATAGAATGTCTTTGCACTTCATTGCATTATCTTAGGTAAAACATAATGTCTTTGCACTTCATCGCATTATCTTATTTGGTTCTTTGATTTTTTATTTATATTTGTATAGATTGTGTGCCTACTTAGTTCAAGTTTCATGCGATTTGGTTCTATATTATCTATGTTCTAGAAGTTTGGAAGGTTTTTCTATTGGTAATCTAATGTCTTTCACCAGCAAGTA
This sequence comes from Sequoia sempervirens, assembly GCA_007258455.2. NCBI lineage: Eukaryota > Viridiplantae > Streptophyta > Pinopsida > Cupressales > Cupressaceae > Sequoia > Sequoia sempervirens. The sequence continues at coordinate 260,947,326 of VDFB02086081.1, forward strand.
ATTTCCTAAAATTGAGCAAAGACTTTATGAGAAGTGTAGTTGAGGCCCATAGTGTTCTTTGTGAGAACTGCAAGTTGGACATTAATCTTCTCATATACTGAAGTCCATCTAAAGTTGACATTTTGGGTATTAAGTGTTTGTGCCAACATGAAATGATTTGAATTAATAAAAGGAGTGTATAGGAATGTTTTGGCATGGCATATAGTATTCATGATATGGTCTACATGATTTTTTGCCTCTCTGGTACCGCTTCTAGTCTGAAGCCAATATGAAGAAAGATAAGTGTCTACTGAGCTGACTTGGCATGTTGAGATGTTTGCACCAATTTTTTGGAAGTGTGCAATAGTAAATAATTGTATGATAACATAAAATAGGTTATGTTTATCTCTTGGAATGTGTCGCATTTGATTTATATCTACCATAGAGGGCTTGGGGGCCGACATACATGGCTATTACATGTCACATATGTTTCATCTTGGCTGACAAAGGATAAACTTTTTGAAGCTTACAGAGGATATAAATAAAGGGTCAATATCATTAAAAGGTAATGTGAATATATGATGATGATTTAAAAAAATTAATGTGCAAATAAGGAATCTGCAGAAATTGTTTTGATAATGAAGTATGGAGAAGATTAGTTTAGTATTGATGTTTCTACTATGATAATATATTAACTATGATGACAAAAGAAAGGTATCTTGGTGTTACGAAGTGATGGAGTAATTGTGCAAAAGTAAGATGAAATTGCAGAACTTGGAAATGTTAGTAGAAAGTTGAAGTAGTCTACTTTTATGAGAATAAGTATTAGAATCAAATCAATATAGAGGTTGTAGAACCTCATTTTTTAAAAGTTGTTGTGCTTGAGGGAGTTGTAGCTTCCTTTGGGTTCTAGCCCATAAAACTTGTTGTAAATCCTATTTTCATTTGTGAGGCTAGATTTGGATAGTATATCCAAGTAGTTTGATCATTGTGGTTTTTCCCTTGTAGGGTTTTCCACGTAAATCTAGTGTTATGGTTGTGTTCTTATGTTTTCTTCTTATCATGATTTAAATATTTATATTTTATTAATTGTTGTTGAAAGAGAAGAATTTTTGAAGTATTGATTCACCCCCTCTCAGTACTATGTTCAACTATTGGTATCAAAGCCAAGTGCCTTGATACATCCTAACAGCTAGGGTAGATATTGAAGTGGAAAAAATGGGAAATAAAGCATTGAATAATGATAATAATCCTCTAGAAGATGATAAATACAAAGACATGATAGTCTTTAATGAAGAATATTGTGAGGTTAATTTTGAAGAACTTATTTCTACACTAGAAGATATGGGTGCAACAAGGAAAGAAAATGGAGAATTCAATATCAAACTCAAAGAATCAAAAGAAACAATCATCAATTTGAAAGTTAAAGTTGAATAAGGAAAGAGGGTTGTAGATTTTCTAAATTCTAAGCTCAATGAAAAATCAATTGAATGTTCCATGCTTGAAGAAGAAATTGTCCCTCTAAGAAAATAATTAGAGACAACTAAGGAGCAAATAGACAAAGGCCTAAAGCTCAAGAAGATAACTAAGATCCTTGATGAAATAATTAGTAGTGACAGACCTCTAAAGAATAAGGTTGGTCTTGGATTTGAAAAAGGTCATAACTTAATGACAGATATCCCTGAAGGCTTGCTTGAAATTAAAAAAGAAAAGACCTATGTTGAATAATCTAAGAAGACTAAAGGTGAGAATCATGAATTGGATGATGATTTTGTAAAGGTCAGCAATCAAAAGAAGAGCTTCAAAATATCTCCTCCTAGATAGGTTTCTCCTCCCAAGTTTTATCAATCCTTCCATGGTTACTATTACTCTTGTAACAAGTTTGGTCATAAGGCTATTAATTTTAGATCTAAGGCAAGAAGAAATTATTATATGAGCAAGAACTCATTTGTGCCTTCAAGACATAATGCTATGATCTCTCATTCCTTTTATGGTTATTGTTATGCATGCAATAAGTTTTGTCACAAGGATATTGATTTTAGAATTAAAGGAGAAATGGTTTGACTCCAAAATATAATGTTGTCTACTAAAAATGTAATAACTTTGGGCACAAAGAAAGATTTTGAAAAAATGGTTATGTGAAACCATATGTTCATCATAAGAAGTTAGAGGAAAATATAGAAGCTACAAAAATTTGGACAAAGAAATAAGGGAAAGGTAATGAGATGAAGGATGATACTATACTTGTGCATTGTGCACAAGACCTCATGATAGATTGAGATAGAACATTGGCTCAGGGGGAGCTATCATACGCAAGTATTTTAGATCCCTGGAAAGGATAAAATGTTGAGTATCACAACATGCAAGTTGATATGTAATAGTTTTTCTAAAGCATATGATTGTTGAGTAAATTTAGAATTTGTAGCTCAAATTTCTTGAATAAAAAAATGATATGTAGAGGATTGTGGAATGAATTTGGATCTTTTTGAAGACACAAAGCACTCCAATAGTTTTTTACCTAACAAGGACAAGGTGTATTAATTGTGAAAAACTAGGGAAAATGTGAGTTACTTATGCTTCTTTACACAATCTAAGCTCATTCGAAAACAAAGAATTTGCATCCAAAGATAAAAAGAGAAGGTATTCAAAAGATCTTGTGAATTTGAGAGGAATCGTGCTAAAGGTGAAACCCTAGTGATGGAACACAAAGTTATTCTTCAAATTTTCTCATAAAACCCTAGTTTTTGAAGTTTAAAGGAAATTATATGGTGACTTTGCAACTGGTTGATGTTGTTGAGAAACCAATGAAAAAATACTAGAGATATATGTTCAAAGCAATGGAGATGCACAAGGATAGTGCTTTCTCCAAGGTACCTACAAATGTAGTATACATAGAAGATGTGACAATCTACATTCACACCACCATCAATGAAATTGGTCATATAAAGTTTGAAGAATTGAGGAAAACCCTAGTGGATGATACTGTATACAAACTAGAGTTTGTAAATATGGTAGAAAAAGGGCTAGATGTGTGTAAGGATTTCCTATACTTTTGTGATAATCTTGAATGGGTAAGAATTTTTCTAAGCCAAATCCATGAAGAATTTGGCTTAGAATAATTGAGGTTGTATCAAGGCACTTGGCTTTGATACCAATTGTTGAACATAGTAGTACTGAGAGGGGGTGAATCAATACTTAAAAAATTATTATCTTTCAACAAAAAATAATAAAATGGATAAAATGCTTCTCCCAATCATGATGGTGTGCAAAATAGTCCTCCACTAGATAATACTAATCAACAAGGTCAACATATGGAGCAAAATACATTGGCTTTCAAAGAAAGTGCACAAGACAACTCTTTATTTGCCTCTCATATTGACTCCATCAAGGATTTTTCTGCATTACAAAAGAAAATTCAACCTATGATTGCTTTACAACTACTACAACTGCCAATATTTTATGGAAAATTAGACTTGTTTCTTATCCCACCTCTACATAAATTGCAACTTGGTGACACCTTTCACTCCTCCACAAGGGAAGAGATATTGCAACAATATGTAGGAGGTACAAAAATATTTCTAGAGGCAATCAAAACTCTAGAAACATAAATTCCTAATGCGAAGAAGGATTCCTCTTTGGCACTCTCTTAGTAATTAAAAAAAATCATAGATTCATTTAAAGAACATTCTTCTTACCTTGAGAAGCAAGATGAGATGAAGATTAGCAATGATAGATTATTTGAAACCTATAGAAAATGTGCAAAGGCACATGACATAATACAAGTAAGCACAAAGGATATTTATATATGTATGGAGGAAGCAAAGATAGTATACCTTTTTTCTTATAATGGTCTACAACCATAAAGAATCTAAATGATCAATAAATGCAATGGAAGTGCAAAATCACAAATGTGGTTGCCACATATGATCCAATGCAGGATAGTGAGGGTGTCATTAGGGCACAAGTAGAGAAGTTGCACTCCCAAATACAGCAAGTAAAAGATCAAAGGTCAAGAAAAATAATTTAAGGAATTAGGGAGCTTAAGGTTAGCCTCACTAACTGGGCTTCTAGTAGAATAAAATAGCGTTATACAAAAGCATCAGGCACTATCTTATTTGGAAGAAGCAAAAGATATTTATGTGCAATTGGAAAGTCAAGTCTAGATCCTAACCTTTGCAGAGAAACAGTGAGATAGTACCTTGACTCAGCTGAAGTAAATTTACAAGAATATACTTCCATCAAGTTAAAGCTAAGTATGTCTTGATGTTAGACACAATTTTGTGATAAATTTTGAAGAAAATGTAGTATGCAGAAGATAATATTATGATGAATTATGGAATTTTGCATAAATGGGTCACCACACTAATGTATATGGTGAGAGAACTAAAGAACATATCCATTTTTCTACAAGCATATTATTTTGGGACTAAATGTTGTTATCTCTTAGGTGGAGTTTACCAATTTTGGTATGTAAAAAATTAGGCCACTTCCCTTTGCCCTTATGTCAAAGGTGGAGAGAAAATAGAACATCTGGTAAATGTTGCCATCACTCAAAAAGGAGGAGATTATTGCAAAGGTGTTTTTTAGTGTGTTTTCATTGATTTCAACTTATATTTCCATTGCGTGCATTAAGTATTCTATCTATTAATGAAGATTTATGTTGAAGGGTTGTACACAATTATACCTTATCTTCTAAAGTTCATGGATTGATGTCACTTGTCAATTTGAAGAAAAATGTGTCTTTAAAATGTCAAAGGCACAAACAATTGCACTATAGAAGACCAAATAAATGCTCTGCATTTCTCTATAGATGTAGAGTGGCCTTGCAATTTGGAGGATATCTCAATATATCTATGAGGTATGCATGTTGCATGTTTTATTGCATAAGTGTTATCGTAAAGCTTTCCAAAGTTAGTAGACTAATAAATAAGTCAATTTATGTGAATAGTTTCCTCAGGTAGAACAAAATGACTCAACACTTCCCCCCATTATCTTATTTGTCTCTATGATTTTGTATTTCTATTCATATAGATTGTGTACTTTTTCATTTCAAGTTTTATGTGTTTTGGTTCTCTACTAATGATTCTATATTGTCTATGTTCTGGCAATTTGGAAGGTTGTTCTATTGGTAATATAATGTCTTGCACCAGCAATTAATTACCTAAAACTAAGCAAAGAGGTTATGATAAGCATAGTTGATGCCCATAATGTTCTCTATGAGAACCACAAGTTGGTAATTGATCTTCTCATGTACTGAAGTCCTTTCGAAGTTAATATTTTGGGTATTAAGTGTTTGCACTAGCATGAAATGATCTAAATTGATAAAAGGAGAGTACAAGAATGTTTTGGCATGGCATATAGTGTTCATGACATGGTCCTCATGATTTTTTTCCTCTCTAGTATCGTGTTTGGTTTGAATCCAATATGAAGAAGGATAAGTGTCTATTGAGATGACTTCGAATGTTGAGATATTTGTTTCAGTTGTTTGGAAGCGTGTGACAATAAAGAAGTGTATTATAAGGTAAAATAATTCTTGTTTATCTCTTGGAATGTGCCACATTTTATTTCTACTTACCATAGAGGGCTTGGAGGCTAACATACATGGCTATTACACATCTCATATGTTTCATCTTGCCCAACAAAGGAGAAACTTTTTGAATCTTCTAGAGGATATAAATAAAGGATCAAGATCATTGAAAGGTAATATGAATATGTGATTATGATTTGAAAAAATTAATGTGCAAATAAGGAATCCATAGAAACTATTTTGATAATGAAGTCTGAAGAGCAGTTCAACAATGATGTTTCTATTGAGATAATATATTACTTGTGATGATAGAAGAAAGGTATTTTGGTGTTGTAAAGATTGATGGATTAATTGTGTATAATAAGATGATATTGTAGAACTTGGAAAGGTTGGTACAAAGTTGAATTAGTCTACTTTTATGAGAAGTATTAGAATCAAATTAGTATAGAGGTTGTAGAACCTCATTTTTGTAAAATTTGTGCTTGAGGTAAACTTGTTGTAAATCCTAATTTCATTTGTGAGGTTGGATTTAACAGTAGATCTAAGAACATTTTTCACCATAGTTTTTACCTTGTAGGATTTTCCACATAAATTTGGTGTTATGGTTGTGTGCTTATGTGTTCTTCTTATCATGCCTTAAATGTTTACACTTGATTAATTGTTGTTAAAAGTGAAGAATTGTTTAAGTGATGATTTTCCCCCCTCTCAGTACTACTATGTGTTGATGATCAAAATAGCACAACAACATTAAACAAAATATTTCTATTCTATTTCTCCTTAAAAAGATAGCTGATCTAAAACCACCTATCTTCCAAGGTCCTGGTAGTCGGTTCTCAACTATGTTGATGTTACTCAATGGCCAATGCAACTGTAATATTCAAGGGGTCTGGTGGTAGGAAGGAATACAAACTGCATCATGTGAACTAATCTACTTTGGGGGGGTGTAAATAAATAGAAAAAGATAGAACAAGGCTTCAAAACAGCAAAATATAAGTATAAACTTCTTCACATCTAGAAATGTACCTTAACAACGAGTGTTTCTTCAACTAACCAAAACTATAATATGATACAATCCATAGCATAACCTACACCATTGCATACATTCATAGTGCAAAATCCAATAATCACAACCATTCATCAAAACTTTACTTCAAGACTGAAACACATCACCCACTCATTGTTAAAATCATATCAATAGACATAAAATGAATTCCATTCATAGATAATTCACTAAAATAATCTCAAATCCGGTTTCCCCTATTGATTTGCATCAAATAGAAAACAATTATGCATAGCATCCACTGGCATACGAATTATTATGATTCATTAACCTTATCATTCATATTTGAACTTGATAATAACATGAAACTGTAAACTGTAAAAGTATCTAAGTCCTGCATAAAAGCTGTAAAAACAAAGTTTCTCAAAGTATCTTGCTTAAAAACTTATAAAAATCCTAAAACTATGATCACACTATCTGATATCTCCTTAGGTTGCTAATCTTGCTTCAATTAGCTGGCCTTTACAAAATGGAGCCCAAAATTACATATAGGCAAGCCATGCACTAATTTCTCTCAATCAAAAATTAAGATCCACCAATCAAGGAACTGGAACTGCATGAAGTGATTGCCCTAACTAATATTCAATTCAATTGTTGATGAAGTTGTCAAAATATGACGCACAAAGGAGGAAGGTAGAACTATTGAGAAGTCTTTAGTCAAACTTATGTCAAGATCCTACAAAATAAGGGAGAAAAAGAGAGAATTTTCCATCAGGAACAAAACGTTCCATTGCCACATAATCCCTACATAGTTTTCTCAAGAAGGTACTCATCATAACTGGAGAACACTTGTTGAAGAATATCCACCTTAGGTCCATCTACCCATTTATCTTCAAATTTAATTCTTTTCAACTCTACAGAGGCAAACTCTTGCATATCTTTCAACTTAATCAACTCCCTCCTAGCAGCTTTGACTTCATCTTTAATGTCCATGAGTCTTTCTAACAAGTCTTCATCATCATCCTCTTTTTGCATTACCTCCTCAAATCTATTATTCCATTTCTCGTTCAATTTATCAAGAGGAAGACCTTCTTTTATAGGGATATCCACAATTAAAATGGAAATTACTACTTTGAATTCATCTAAACTTGATTATGATCAATGTCTTCTCAACAAAATCCACATTATCCTCATCAAGGATTGATTGCTCCAAGAGAGTCTGCTTTGGCACTTTTTTGATGTCCTTTAATTTTTTGGTATGCTCTCTATATTCTTCTTCTTGTTTCTCCAAGACTTCAGCATGTTGGTTCATATCTTCTACCAATTCCAATGCACCTTCACGAACTTTAAAACCATCAAAAAGTAGCTCATCAACCTCTTGATTAAGTTGATCAACCCATCTATCAAGGATCCCAACTTTACTTCTCATTTGTACCAAATCATCAGCCTCTTTCTTGCTTAATAGGATTGGGGTCTTTGGAGCAACAGCTTGTTGAGAAACTGGAGTGGAGACATCCTTCAAGAACTTGTGCAAATGATCCAATTGGGCTTTAATTTCATCCTTCCTTTGTTTATCCTTGATCATCCTAGATTTGGTGGAGGATTCCACAATGTCAATAAGGTTCATTTGTTGATTCCTTGTAGGTCTCCCCAAATTAACAGTGTCCAACTGGTAATCAATCACTTGCATATCTTGTCTATCCTTGTCCTCCATAGGGAGTGCACATTCAACTATAATCTCACCTGTATCTGTGAGCTTCATGGAATGGAGGACCCTGGCCTTTTTCTTGGGCCTCTCTTTCTCTATCTCCTTTATCATTTCAACCTAATTCAAAGGCTGAGGTTGAACTATTTGCTTCCTCTAAAGGTCTAATTTCAGCCATGTTGGAGTAGCAGGAGTGGTATCCACTTGCGTGGAAGAAGAAGCAGTAGTGGCAGAGGAAAGAGGTTGCAGAATGGTAGTCCTAGGTTGAGAATAAACCTCTTGTACCTATTGTTGTTGTTTCTTTTCTACAACTTCTTTTGCAAGCCTTTCGGCTTCAACCTTGTCTTTTTTCTCTTGCACCTTTGTAGCCTCTAGCTCCCTTTTCAAATGTTCTTCTTCTAGCCTCTTCTCCTCATACATTTGATCTCTTTGCCTTTCAAGATCTTTAACTTTATCCCATGCTTCTTTAGACTTTTGTTCATGTTTAGCAATTTCTTCAACCTCCTTTTCTCTTCACAAGCATTCTTCCTCTTCTTTCCTCTTGTGAGCTTCCTCAACAGCCTTAAATTTAGCCTCAAGGGCTTCTCTTTCCCTTCTTTGTTGAGCTTTCTCCTCTTCAAGCTCATATATTTTCTGCAACATAGCCAATTTGTCCCTCTCTTCTTTGGTCTTCAACTTTTGGTCCCTTTGTTGTTGCAGCAAGTCTTCTTTCTCTTTTTGTTTCCTTGCTAGTTCTTCCTCCTGAGCCCTAGCCTCAGATTCTTGTTTCTTAGCAAGTGCCTAAACTTGTTCTTTGGCCTCTACTTCCCTTTTGGAATCTTCAAATAATTTCCACAGTTCCTCAAGAGTGAGGACATGCTCAGTTTCCACATTCCCAACCTCTTCATTGGATGCAAATACATGAGTTTCCTTATCAAATTGGGCAGCCTCAGAATCTATATCAATATCATGAATTTCTACTTCCATTTATTTCCCTTTCAAGGATTCAACTTCCTTATGAAGGGTTCTAGTAGGCATCTCCTCAATTGTTTTCTCTATAAGAGGAGGTTGAGTTGAGGTTTCACCTCCAACTTCTATTGTGGCCTCCTCTCCTTGTGGTTCAGGAACATCTTGAGCAAGAATTGCAGGTTCAAGCTCCTCCCCATAATTGGGAGATGGCTCCTTAGGATTTGTCCTCCTTAGGATTTGTCCTCCTTAGGATTTTTCCTTCTTTTTGTTCTTTTATATCCCTAGGTGGTACCTACAACTTTTCTCTTTTTAGAAGTTTGAGCCTTTGGTTCCTTAATCCTCATAACCACCCACTAGATACTTCTATCCAGGATTGGCCTTGCAATTTGTTTGATGTCAATGGATTCATTTGCATCCCAATCCACTGGATCCAAGTCTTTAGTACCTATCTTATCAGCATCATACTGGGGATCCAGGGTTACACCATCATCTGACAATGTGTCAGAAATATCCTCCTTTACCCCATACTCAATCATGAGTGGAATGGGAAATCTTTCATAATTCCTTCTTCTTAGATCATACTCATCCTATAGGTCCATCCAAAAATTCTTGAGAAAATTGAAATGTTTGTCAAAAATTGTAGGAAGCAAACCTTGCATCTTTTGCTTGGGATCAAATTACTTCCTAGATGCATATAAGCCTAACTTCAAATGGATCAATTCATCACAAATCAAAAATTACCTTGGCTACCACATTGTGTACACAACTATACTCACCTAACTTCATGGTAAATTTGTGACAGCTAGGCTTATGTTTATTAGAAAACTTGGTGTTGACTCCTATGGCCTGATAAATGAACTCCATCAAAACAATTATGTTATTGCAGCATTTGGGAAATAAATGAGGATGGCCATCAAAACTAGCCAGCTTGAAGTAGGTGAACTTGAGGTATTGGATGTACCAATGTCCCCAGTCTGCAATGAATTCCATGGCATCCCTGCTTAGTCTATACCCTACATCTCTTGTTAACTGATTAATGATGACATACAAGAATGCATCATTAACTCTTCTATAATGCAACTCAAAAATTTGAAAATTCAACTGATCATAATGGTCCCACACCTTCTTTTGTCCAGGGGCTTTTCCCAATACCCCAATTGCATTCAAACCAGGGAAAATTCCCCTTGCAGTTGCATATATCACATAGGAAGTCATGAAGAATCTTTGTCTCCCTCACTCTGAGCATTTGGTTATGTAAGTTTTATGACAAAATCATGGGCCAATCAAATTGTTGCCTGCCATCTAGAATGGTTTGAATGAATGGAAACATTCATTCTTTGAATTGTGAAGCATCTCTCTTTCCAAACACTCTAGAAAGAATCATGATAATGTCACCAATTTCTTTGTTGAACTCTGATCTCTTGGGTTGATCAGGAAGCTTGATCAAGGATTTATTTTCAACTCTCATCCACTTTTTATTCATATGGATCCTATTAGCTTCCTTGTGGTTGCTAAATAATTTCAATTCTTCTGCCTCATTGAGTTACCTAGGGTTCTACGGTGTAGGAACATTAAACGTGAACCTTATCATATGTGGAGTAAGGTCAATAATGATGTTCCCCTACAAGTCTATAATTGTCTGGTTGTGGGATTATAAGCCCCAACTACAGTAAGTACGAGTTTTGTACATTGGACTAATAAAGGAAAGAGGGAAACATGTGCCAATCTGGATTGAACAATCCTTTGTGCTCTTCCTGTCACATCCTCTATGAAGGTTTCCTCAAACAACTCCTCATAGTTGAATGGACCTAAATTAGTATCTATGATGCCTGCCCAATCTGAATCTACCTTGTTGGTTGTGAGAGTAGCTTCCTTGTGCTTGTATCTCAAGGTGTAAGGGAGTTTCTCCACCTTTATCTTCTTAGGCTTGGTTCCCTATCTTGAACTCTCTGCAGCTTGGCTTCTTTGAGAAGCTTCCTCTGATGTTCCTGACATCTTCTATTCCTACAATACAACCCTAGATTAGATCAACAAAGGCATGAAAATCATGACATCATACATTACCTCTCATGCCATTCTCTATTCCTTCAGGATAACCTTCCATACTTAGTCAAATTTTATATCCACCGGAAGCAGAGTCAGGAAAGAATTAGGAACAGAAAGCTTTAAACACTGGCAGGATCAGAACCGGAACTAGAACGAGAACAGAATCAAGATCGAAACGGAAACCAAACTCGGAACCAACCAATAGTTCCAAGTTTGTTTCCCACTTCGGTTCTACCTCCGCCAAATCCCAAGGGTGAAGACAAGAGTTAACAATCACTAGAAGCGAGATCATTTTGGAAATGAACTCTCATGCAAAACAATTATGGGACGAGTTTGTTCCCGGATCCGCTTCCGCCAGTTTACCACTCAAACGAAACAATGTTAAAGATGCGTTCATATGAGCTTAAGACTCGGGTCACATGAAACCATATGGAAACCTTAAATAAAGGGGCTTAACCTCACCCTTTAACAAGACAAAGACCAGTTTGAATTTTAGGGCTCAACATTGTAAAGGTCATTGCACAAACCCCAGTTTGTGCGACTCATCGATTCAAAAAATTATGGCATCAAGAACCCGACATGAAAACTATTGAATCAACACAGGAATAAGATTAACGGGGTCATTTAAATAGATTTGAACACTTTTAAAGCATAAAATACCCCCATACAAAACCCTAGTTAAAACTAGGGCACGACAAAACAGACATGCCATGAAAGTGACAGCAGAACGACAAAACAAATAGGAAAAAATAGAAAAAGCAAAATGGAAAATGAAAAAAAGACAAAACAAAACTAGAAACAAACAAGGGAATGAACAAAAATCCATAGGAAATATCTCGTGAACACACAAGAACACCACGAACAAGGAAAATGAAAACGCCAACAGAACGGGAAAAGGACCCTACCTCGAAATTCCACCAAGAAAGGTTGAAACTTGATAAGAACCCACTCACCAATGCGCCTCCACAATCAAATAGTGCTCTTTCCAAAGTTACTCAGGCTCTAGTTCACTAAAACAACTTAAGCAATAAAGATAATGAGACAGTTAACCTTGATTAAGATTTAAAAAGCATTTCACATGTGTGAGGAGGTTGTAATTAATGCAATAAATGTGGTTGGTTCAGCGCAGAACCAAAAACATAAACAAGTAATCAACCAATGTGGACATCAAAGGCAGAGAAAATGTGGAAACAAATTTGCAATAAAACAAGAAACTTTACCCAATTCTCTTGATCCAACTCCGAACTCGATTCTGGTCCCGTGGCAGGGACAGACAACAAAGGGAAAAGGGGGCAGAATCAGAACCAAAACTGGATATGGAACTTTTACAAAGCTCCAAGTTTAGTTCTAATTCTAGCTTTACTCCTGACAAAGGAACAAACACCAACACCAAGACAACGACAGGAAGTTGGACCGGAACAAAAATCGGACCCGGCCAAGACACCAACAAAGATAGAAACACAGAGATAACAAGCAGGAGCAGGATCGGAATGAAAATTGAATCTAAAACTTTTGCAAAGTTCCAATTTCATTTATATTTTTGGTTATGCTTCTACCAGAGTGAAAAACAAAACACAAGCAAAAAAAATACAACTCAAGGGAGAAACGAACCCAAGAGCACGAGACAAACCAAAAACAAAAAGAAAAATGGTAGGGCAAGGACAGGGCCAGAACCGGGTCCAAACCCGGACTTGGAACCTTCACAAAGTTCTAAGTCTGGTTTCCATCTCGGATCCGCTTCTGCTAGACCAAAAAAAATGACTTAGGAGGAAAAAATAACAACTCCTAAGACCCAGAAAAAGACCAAAAACAAACAAAAACAAGGGGGACCCATTTTGACAAAAACAAAAAATGGGGTGGTTATGCAAGGCATGACACTATGTTCAACAATTATGACATGTTCAATGTCTAGACTAGAAAGGAGTCTCAGTTCCTAGTTTTGGGTGTGTTGTTCCCCCACACTATCATGTAACTCTCACATGTCGAAGCAGTTTGAGATCTCATTGAGGACAAACTCGCAATAGAGTTTCCTCAAAAAATATTATGAGACCTCATTGTTATAGCATGGACGATGGTCAAAATCCATCTGCGCATATTTCAAAAATTATGCATATCCCTTGGTGGTGGAACCAATATATAGGAAGTATCCTACAAGTGTCATTTAGGTATGCATTATTTTATGGGTTGGTGAACAATGGACATAAGTCAAATTTCAATAAAAAATTGTTTTATTTTCTCAGAGGATAATTTGGTATAAAAAAAAAAAAAAATGATACCCCCTTGTTTGACCAAGTATTAATTTTTCCACTCATGGAATCTATATGAGAGATGATTGATCCCAATGAAGTGGTGAGGGTAGACCGATGAGAGTTTATTCCTGATGGATCTCTCAACCTTTCAATTATTTCCTCAAGTTCTTTCTTTTTTTTCTATTTTCCCTAATATTTTTTCTTACATCTTGCAAGGATGTTCAGGCATTATTGAAGGGGTTTTTTGTGGTTGTTCTTCAACATGGTTTACATTAATTGGTGAATGAGGTTTTTCATCAACTATTGGGGAATTCTAAATTCCTTTAAATTAAACAAAATCCACTCAAAAACATTTCTATCTATCTATTTAATCAAAATTTTACACTAAAAAACTAAGAAAACCTACCTCAACCTCGAGGATGTCATGGAAATATTTTGGTAGTGATTTGGTAGAGGATTGTCATTCATGCATCTACTCCACAATGTAAATACACTTTTAAAGGGTTGGAGTTTTTTTTTTCATTGAGAAACAGAGTTCAAATGATCCAGGCTTCTTGTTTTATTTTTATGCTCAACATAATACAAGTTTGTTATAACATGTTTTTGTAATGTCTATTATGAGGCCAAAAGTGGTGTGGCCACTCTTTGGTCCCCTATCTTTCTATACTTACTCATATATATACATACATACATAGACACATGCATGCATGCATCCATACATACATCATACATATGCATATGTATATATCTACATATATGTAAATAAATACACTTATGAATATGATATATATATATATATATATAATTCTCTTTTTATATCCTTGTACCTTTAAAGTTGTGTAGTTATTCATACATTTGCATGCACACTATCTTTCATCTTACTTTGATATAAGTTGGTATTCATATTTATTATTTTGTTTTTCTTTAATTATCCTCATCTCTTGTCATTTTTATTCTTCTATCCTATGCATATATATTTACACATTCTTATTCTTGTTCTTGTTCACCTACATACATTTATTCATCTATATATTTCAATTCACCCACATAATACAAAAATGGCTCACTACCAAAGTTTAAACTATATATAATGCATTTGTTATATGTTGAAGACAATTCCTTGTTCTACTCAGAAACTAACTTTACACACTTTATCATTTATTGTCACTCTTATGCACATGCACTAGATTACCACTATCACATTATGCTCTTCTCTCTACATACAAATCATGAATTGTCCTTTTTTATATATATCTTCTGCAATCAGTCATACCATCAACTAGGTCAACCTAATTGGATGAAATGTGTGACCCCAAAATCTATCAGTAAAAACTCCAACATACATGCCTTGCAGAAAAAACCAAAGTGTGTTCTTCACCAAAATAGGTCTGTATGACCTACAGACACTCCCATGAATCCATTCCATACATAATTTAGTCCTACACAACCCCAAAACCCTTAGGTCGGCACCACAAAACCAAATTAGTAAAGCAAATTTTGAATGAACCAATTGTTCATCCAAAACTTGATGCATGGATCACCAAACCAATTGAAACTCAAAATGCAAACAAATCTGATATCTCTAAGCACTTCCCAAAATCTGCAAAATATAATGATCATCTGCATTGGAATGTACAACATTCCAACATGAACTCTGCAACTGTAACTCTGTCACTACCTAGTTTGATACACTATCATTAAATATCTTGTGTTATGGAAGACATAAAACCCTAAAAAATTTGGATATGTAATCCTTCAATATGTAGCATTATTACCTCAAAATTGCATGACAAGATAATACAATGTGGAACAATGCGGACCACAAAACTATTCCTTTGTTATATTGAAAACACTATCTCAATTTGGGACAGCCAATTTCCCAAAAACACTTGGTCTTCTTCAGACTATATACCTATTGATACACCATCAATTCTAAAATGAGTTGACATCAATGATAACACCATATATACACCATCATGCTCATGTTGCCAACAATCTCCCCCTTTGTCATTGATGGCAACACACTTCTCTGCTTCACTCCCCCTTTAACATCAAGGGAAAAGGGTAGTAAACCCACATTACATCCTCGTACTAATAAATCTACATGAGAATAGCTCCCCATGACTATGTTATCCATCAGAAAAAAGAAAAAATTGTACCGCAACACCATCTACTAACTCTCCAAATTTACATTGAAATAAAAAATTATCTATACAATTCAATAAATATACACCTTAATTGGATAAGGATAATATACCATTATATGTTTCCTTTCATTTTGTAAGGTGTGCCTCCAAATCCTTCTTGGAGAAAGAAAGCATGTAGCTTTGGTTTTCAAACTGTACACAGAGGTCTTCTCCTTCTAGAGAGCTAAGCATTATTGTCTTTTGCACAACTTTTTCAGCATTGGTTAAAGATTCAGTTAAATATGTAAGCCTTAGACTTACCATATCTCGAAGCTAATTGTACTACATTATGATTTTCTCTCTTTGTTCCTATAGTAAAAAGAATTGAGTGTGTAGATTTTCAATGATCACTCTAGTTTCTCCATCCTCATCATTTGCTAGATCATACACACCTGAGGCCTAAGAAATTTGGGACTCAATTGAGTCCATCTGATCCTTTATACTTTTAGTAAACAATGGCCATTTAAAACAAAATTGGAACAGTAGTTTGACTTCCTCCAAACTATTTTGAACATCCTTCAAGTTGCCTCGCAACTTGGTATGTGCAATAGAACATTTATCTAAGGCATCAATTAGCCTCTTATCACTCAATTTCTTTGCTACTTCCTTCTTTGTCTTCTCTTCTATACTTGCAGAGTACTCCTTAAAAGAATCTAGCATTAAAGTCAACTATTGTACACCTGATAAAGAAGTATCAATGGATACTCCGAGAAGGCCTTCTTACAAAACCTTGATAGCCTCATCAACTAGCTTTGTGCCTTTTTGGTGAGTTTGTAGTATCTCCTTTATTGCGGAGGCATGGAAAACATCACCAAGCTACAACTTATGGAGAGGAGAAATCTTATCCAAATCCACTTGACCTTGTTGCATTGGAATTTGCAACAATTGTACAAACACCACTAGTTAGAACTGCATTTACATGTCTAGAAGATATTTGAAAGAATCTCTAGAGGGTGTGAAGGATTCATATCCTATTTTTATGCTTTCTTCTGCATGTTTATCATTCTTCTCCTTCTCTCCACTATTAGAACACTTTTTTGCAATTTTCTCAACTTTTAGAGGAGACATAATTTGTTCCTTTTGATTTTTTATCTTCTCAGAGACTCCTTGCTTACCTTCTTTTCTCTTTTTGGCAATTGTCTACCCATCTAGAGGGGTGTTATATATCATCATTTCTCCTTTCTCATGCTCATGTTGCTCTTTGACCAACTTGTTGATGATGATGTTAGTCACACACCAATAGTGCAGATAAATCCTCACAAACACACTGCAGGAACCTATCTTTACTTGAAATATTGCATTGAGACAACCTAAATATTAGGCTAACTTAGTTTAATCCCAAGGCTCGTTTATGTTAGGTCTTGACCATGCTAGGTTCGCATCAGGGTTCATTGTGATAATATTGTTAATCACGAGGGGTAAATAGTGTTTTAGGTTTTTCAAAGGAATCATAGGTATCAACAAAAGATAATATCAGTCTGATCATTTAACAACTTCATGAAATTGATAGATTTGCAATAACATTTCATGAATTTCAAATAACTTTCTTTCACTTAAGTAAATTTAGCCTTAAACATTCAGCAATATCATAGAATCAAAATATTTGCAATAAAAACTCCATGCATTCATCTCTTTTTTGGAATATTTTTTGAAATTTAAACATCTATTCTAAAATAAAGCATCAAAAGTACTAAAAAAGTAAAGTTTCTCCCACATATTATCCATGCATGCCTTAAGAATTAATCAAACTAGAGAAAACCATTCCATATGTCACCAGATTGCTTCATAGCTAGGCATAGAATGACACGATATTTTAAATAGAGGGGGATCATTTATCACCAGATAGTGTCAGTATGCACCCTTAAAGGATGCAACACATAGTCTTGTCTGATAGGAACAAACAATCAACTACATAAGATTTCAGATCAGGTGATAGCTTTTAAATTGGCTCTGATATTGATTAGCTTCTAATGAAACATACAAGTTTTTAATCTGGAATGGAACAGGAAATAGGAAAAATAACAAAACTTAAAGAATTTTTGGTTCTCTGACGTCGACAAATTTTGAACTTAAAATAAAAATAAAGCAGTAAACGGCCTTTTATAGGAACAAGGCCCAAAAGTTTAAACTTAAGTCCATTAAAGAGAATCATAAAAACAAATTGAAATGCAGCACATGGCAAGTGACAATTGTCATCAAAATATTCTAGACAAAGTCAAAACTTTGACTTCTTCATTGGCATCAATCTTCAACCTCAGCTCCACCTCACAAATACTCTACATAAGACAAGACCATCGGTACTCTTCAAACTCTGAAACAAGCCACCTTCACCGGGACCGAGAATAAACCTGCAAAACTCATCTCAAAAGTATATCCATGTACTAAACCTCTGGTATCCAGCATCTAGTTATTTATCCTCCTTCATTGAACTCTGATTCTGAAGACTCTTCTTCACCTTTCCTCTACTGATACTTCCAGAAAGCAACCAATATTTGATGCATACGTTCTTTCAAAACTCCTTGAATCACCTTCTAGCTATACTTAAGCCTAGTATAATCTTTTGATTTTTGAATGATATTTCCATTCCTCTACATCTTTTTTGTCCCATATTTGACCATGGCATTCCTGCACTTTATAATCTCATCAATAACCTCCCATTTTAATGAATGAACAGGGTCCTTATTCACTCTTTCAAGCCACTCCTTGAAAGCTTTTACCTCCTTATCACCCTACCATAAAGTCTGGGGATCACAACTTTGTTGTGCTAACATTTCAATAAAACCCTGATCTTTATCAATCAATTTCTTACATCTTTCAATGACCTTTTCAAATCCTTCCACACATTGTACCAAAGCGTCACTTTCCCAATTCACTTGTTTCTTCCACTTTTCAAACATCAAAACCTCTTGTTTTTTGGTTATCTTCTCATTTACCAACTCTCAGAAATTTGTTTGAATAAGAGCTTTTAAGTTTGGCCTCTCTGCATCAATTTGTTCTTGGAAAAATCTACATTCCCCTTCTAGTCTCTTAGACTTTTCACACCAATGATGTGCATCCTTATGCTTTCCAATTGCATCTATGATTAATTATTCCCCTTTCCTCACCAAGTAATCCATTCATTTTTCAAATACAATTTTCTTATGATGAAATTTTGCAATAGCATCCACCTGCTCCTTAGACATAAGTACTATATTTTGAGGAAATTCAGCCAGTATTTGATCAAATTGGGCTAATGACTTGATAAAGTTTTCTAGATGGGCAACCCGTTCCTTTAGCTCTCTTTTATTTTGTTTACTTTTATGCACCCTAGCAACAATTTTCTCTAAATTCATTTTCATTTATTCTAATTCTTGTCCCCAAGATGAATGTTTGACATTAATAGCTATCACCCTATAATCCCTAGGTGTCATCTCATGCTTGCTTTTATCTACCACTGGGGTAGCTATATGGAGTTTTCTCCCTCCATATGCATTCCTTTTCATAACATGTTTTGTCTTCGCTCTTTTCCTAGGTTTAGCGGTTTCCACTTATTGCATTGAACTTCTAAAGTCCAGAGGCACCAGTTCCACCTCCAACAACAAAGCCATTTCCCTGACTAACTAGTCAGCTGCTTCTTTTCTATGTTTTGCCTCTTCAACATTTCTTTGTCACTGATTATTTGCATGTTCAATAACTTCTCTTAAACCATCAACATTTCATATAACACCTCCTGGAACTTGAACATCTTCAGTACTCACTAGCATGGATTCTGGATTACCTTGATTTATCATCGTCTCTTCATTCTCGAGACTTGTATTCTCCGGTCTAGCCATGTTTTCAACACCATTCCTTGGGGTATCACTTTCCTATTGTCTTGAAACACAGGATTCTCCTCATTTCTTACTCCACAATCCAAGGTTTGTGAAGACTCTGCATTCTCACTCTCACCCCAATCTTCTCCTAATTTCTTAAAAACTTGTGGTTGTTCAACATCATTTCTACTACTTCCTAGCGGAAGTTGGGCATAAAGTGTATATTCATCAATAGTATCGTCCATACGATTTTGGCTTGCAGTATCCCCTGTTCCTTTTCCATCAAGCTTCTTAGGGTTCCCCGCCCCTAAGGCAAGTGTTCCTCTTATGAATTCTTCTTCAATATCTATAGGACTTGACCCTATATCTGGCACTTCTTCCATCATTGGCTATACCATGGTTTTATCCTTAGATCATTTTTATTCTACTTATTTCATCATGGCAGTCCATTTCTCACATTGTTCTCTAATTTTCTCTTCATTTAGCTCAAGACTGTCCTCTTGAATCACAGAAGTCTTTCCCAATGTTTGCTTCATTGTTGTCGTATTAACTGAAGGGGGAGAGGTGAATAATTATGAAACCCTCTGATATGCAAACCTTGTCTAAGCACAAGTGTGTGTTTTCATTCTTGCCTCTTCATCAATCATAGGTTGACCTTTTAGCTTTTCTGTGGAATAAAATGGCATCTTGTGCTTTACTGTTACTTTGACCTTACTGGCCATAGTCTCTTTACATAGGCTAGTTGGTGCCAATGAAACTCTCTGGCTTGGGGCATCAGGAGTTCTCTCCTCAACATGTCCATTGGCATCTACTTTACTATCTTTCCTCTTCTTTTTAGCAGGCTCCTCATACTCGGGTTCACCTTCTTCTCTTTATTTCTTCTTTATATTGAGTGGGCATGTGGGCTTTATCCTAGCTTTTCTTAACGCTTTATGATAATCATCAATCCAATGTTGAGTGTACATCAAAACTTTCTTAGAAATATCCTCAACAATTACCATTTCTTTATTTTCATAATATGGATCTACGATAGGTTCATCATAAATTTTATCTGAATTATAAATTGGATTCAACACCTCTCCATCATCTATATCCAACTACTTTGGAATATCATGGAGTTTCAAAATATTTGTTGATTATAATGATAGCCTTTGATATGATCACTTCCTTACTTGGTGCTCGTCATCACAATTAAGCCAGAAATATTCTAGATTATGTACATGGGCGTACTTGTTGGCTATTTTCTTGGTGAAATTTCCCTTTGGATCATAATTCTTTCTTTGGAGTGTAAAGAACCCCAAATTGTACATCTTCAATTCTTCTTCGCACATATCGGCCTATTTAGCCACATTGCATTTGTAATTCCTAATTGTGATGGGGAATTTGACAATACATTTCTTGTGCATTGCCTTGAAAGGGCATGGGAAGGTTTCATTTGTCTCACCAATTCCAATAATAACATTTTTTTTTTTGGTACCTAGGAAACATGGAGTATCCTTAGAATTCTTCCACCCTGATGTAGGTGAAAGTGGTAAATTGAATGTACCAATGCCCAAGCTGTTGAATAACACTTTGTTCTTCCAGAGACAACCTTTTAGCTTTGTCACCTTCCATGATCCTTACCAACTTCATAGAAAACGCATCATTAACCCTCTGGTAATGCTCCAAGTATTCATGGATGGTAATCTAGGGTAAATGAGCATATATCAAATTATTCCTTGGTTCTCTGCCCAGGGTACCAACTCTATTCAATCCTTGAATATTTTCCCTTAGGGAGTAGGAATAAACCACATAAGAGGACATATAAAAACATAAGGACTATGGGGACGTCATTATCTTTCATGCAGCTTATCACTGATAAAGCTTCCCCAATGAATTTGCACAATGCCTTACATTAATTTTTCTATGAGTATGAAAATCCAGGGTTTGAATTTACTAGCGTCTCTAAGTCCATATATCCTTCTCAATAGGGTTATGATGTCCTGAACATCTTGATTAAACACAAACCTCATAATGGGTTTCATTTGTTTAGTAATCTCCTTCTAGCAGCACTTTGCATTCATAGATCTTCTATTATGTTCTTTTGCACTCAGGTAGGTTTTGGCTAGTGTTTTCATATCCAATGGATACATTTGGGGAGATGTAGGGAGCCCAAATGTATATATAATCCCTTTTATAGAGAGTTTTGCATAGACCCTTCTTTTTCAACAACCCTCTTGTCTAGGTCATAGCAATTTAGACATTCCATTACCAATTCAGGGGCTTACATTGTTGGTAGAAACCCTCCTGTCAAATGCAGCCCACTTGCAATAGCATTCTTTGAGCATTGAGAAGCATTCACTTGTTGAACCCATGTGATGAATTCAATATCAGAAAACCACCTTAGATGGGTGTCAGTAACTATCCCACCAACTGGTATGGCTTGCAAAGCAAAATATTCAAATTCCTCATCTGGCTTCCTTTTGGAAATGCTCATATTTTCCTGGATTTCTCGCATTATTAGCAAATATGTGCCTTGTGTGCGAGTTAGGGTTAAATTTAACCAGTCATTTTCAATAATTCATAAAGCTTTCAATCTATAGTGTGGTTAAATTTACTTCAAAATAATCAACATTTTAATTGTCAAGGGAAACACCATTTATCTTGAGATATGCATGCATAGAAAGACTAACAGAATTTCAATTATCTAAAACATACCTAATTTTTTCAATGATACGATTGTCTTTCAAAATGAAACTTCAAAACCCTAGGTAGTTGTGTTCTTTGGTTTCTCAAGGTTTACCTTTCTTTGCACGCCACAATCTTGATCTTGATTCTTCAATGTCCTTACAAATTAGTAGTATAGCGCAACTTGGTAGAGTGTTGTGAAAGAAATTGCATGCTCGAGGTGGTGCCAAGTACGTGTGTAGATTGTCACCTTCATTAATTTCCTATTTCAATGCATTAATTTCCCTAAATAAAGGTGCAATCATGGCAGGTTAGGATTCAAATCACGAAAACCTTAGTTTCTGTACAGGGCCCACCATTAGAGAAGATGGCATAGAACGATTTTGTGGCACGCTCACGTCACTTTAATTCTTATGAGTCAAAGGCTTTATAAGAAAATCCACTTTTGGATACTTGATCGTTAACGATCATAAGGTTTGAATCCTCCAATACCGGACCTTGGAAAGATTACCGGGAATCAAGACTTTTACCCACTGGGTTCATGAGAACCAGGTGCAAACAGAGGACCTGAAACCGAGTTCAAGTAGAACCAAATTGATTAAAACATATTCACAGTAGAACCCTAGTCTTCAGTCTTCGGTTAAAGAAGAGAAAAAAACTACTACCAAGCTAACTAGCAAAGAAAAGGGAATGTGTGTACCAGGATGATTTATCCTAGTGATGACTCATCGAGCTTGACTTATCGACTAGGCAAAAAAACTAAAACTTACCAAAGATACAATGTTCTTAGCACAACCGCATCGACTCTGGGACCCGGGGGTCTGGTAAATCAACAAGACTAGGGAAAAGAGCTTGCAATGTTCCAAATTTGGAAAAGACAAGGAATATGGCAGGGACCAGGCAAGTTGACACACAAACTCCCATTTTACCATTTCCTCCAAAAGCAACACACCCAAGCAAGAAAGAAAGGGAAAGCATCAAAAAAGGGGGGTCTACATTTTTCCAAGGAGTAAAATGGGGTGTGTTGTGAGACCACACAACATGGCTCATTGCTTTGTGAGAGAGATATGTCTTGTTACATGCTATCTTCATCACCCGAAGAGGCTCCCAATTCTTTAATAAACTTTTCAACAAATTTTATTGCCTCTTCCCTTAACTTCTCTATATCACTCTTATCTTTACCCATAAGAGTATTAACTCTTTGCTTTGTCTTGAATTTTAGGGCTTGTAACTAAGACAACTAAACTTTTTCCTCATAAGTTAATGAGGAACCAATCTTCTTCAAGGAAAAATATTTTATCTTTGCATCTTCTCCAACTGCCTCCTATCTTGTTGCACTTAATACTCATTTTAGCTCATCTAGCAACTAATCCACTATCTCACCTAGGCCAACATTAAATGTCACTATGCATTTGACAATGGCCTCTTTAATTGTTGCCTTATCTGCATTATTGGCATTTGGATACAATTCAACTATATTCTTCAATATTCCAAACTCTGTTATAGCATTGAACAGTGATCAAGCTTCAAGGGACTATGCTTATGGACCGAAGAGTTCTTCTCTTTCTTCTTTCCCTTTTTTGCACTGGTCTCTTCCTAAGAGACTTTTGATTTCCTTTTGCAGACCAATATTACTTATTTCTCTTCCTCTTCTTCTTCTTCTGAACTTATATACTTATCTCTTTTTGTTCTTTCTTTCTTCACTTTGGAGCCTTTTGTTGCATAGGGAGGCTAGATGTGTCTATCTTATTAGTGCCACCTATTTGTTTTGTTCTAGAGGACTTTAAAACAAGTGTGGAGGCTATGGTCCTATCTTTCATTCTTGTTCTCAGTGCAGTCAACGGAGGAGCAGATGCGCCTTTAGACTTTGTTGCAGGATCCATAGGTGTACCAAAATCCCTTTCCAACTTATCTTTCATCTATCCAACCTTTTCTTTAATATCCTTCTTTTTTATTTTCTAGGTTCTCGTCCACACTTCTACTGATCAATTTATTTGTTATCTCTTCATATGTACCAAACCTCTCAATAGTTGTATCTCTAGGCTTGCTCAATACAAGCTCTACAAGGAAAATCCAATCGGATTCAACTACCTCATAAGGCAGCTTCGGCACCCAAATAGTTTTGGGTTCAACTGCTTCCATCTAGCAGTTATCTTTGCTAACCATAAATGTTATTCCATTCTTATACTTTTCACAACTTTATCTGGAATTATTTCTCTTTCGCATTTGTTCTTGAAATATTTTGAAAAATCCCCACAACAATGACTCACGAGACTTTTTATCTACAAATCTCCTCAAATTATCTATAATTTGAACAACTTTGGGGATATTGTCTTGACATACTACATTCTTCACTTCGTGCAACTCATTGAGAAAGTAAAACATTAAGCAAATAATGAGTGTCATACCAAAAAGGGTACCTTTTCTCCTTGTCCTCTACAATCCAACAACTGCAATCGTAGGAGCTTACATAGATAAAATTCTTTACCTTCTTTCACCATTTGATATGCAGTATGAATTGTGGTGGCAATGGAAAAACCTTCTTTATTTGTGTAGAATATCTTGTAAGAAATCAGCATTGAGGCATATTTGACTGTCAGATCTTTGATATCATCTATTGCTATGCCACACTTGTCAAATTTGGCTTTGGTAAGATTCATCACTACTTCATTCTTTACCACCTTCATTGACGGAATAGGTTCTATGGGGTTCAAGAAAATAACAATCCTTATTGGTTCTTTGTTTATCATATACGATATTTCCAACCACATGAATTCATTGTGTATTCTGCTCAGAACAAACTTCACACATTCATCTTCAAAATAAAAGTTGGGAAGCTATGTCCATACATCCAATTTTTTCTCTGACAAGCTGACATACTCTCATTCCAACCAAAAATCATCTCCAATTAGCATATTGTCCCTAAACTCCAACAACTTTATATGATTATATTCATCCATTTTTGAATCAATGTAAATTCACACATCTTTTATGTGCAACACACTTATAGGAACCCTACATAATGCACCTTCTTTATTTTTTTCCATTGATTTGTGTGGGTGCTTCTTAAACTTAGGCCTTTTCCTCTCAACCACATCAACAACCTGAGGAATAAACATTATGAACTTCTCTGAACTAGGGTTTGCAAGAGATTGTAAATACCTTGTGGAATTTTGTCGGTATGGTTTTGTTCAACACTCCAAAATTGCTTCAAATTATGTTTTCTCTGCTCTCCTTTTTTAATTTCTTGAACACAAATTCATTTAGAGTATGCAACATGAAATATAAACATTTTACTCATGACCTAAATTGTGCATTAAATGCAACAACAAAAAGCTAGGTCAAAATACTGTCAAGATTTCTTTGTATCATCACAGGCACTCCTAAATACTCCACAAATCTCTACATGAAGATATTTCTCACCAAAAATTTCATCAATGGACCAAGCATATCAACTGATTCATACACCAGTATGTTGAATACATCAGCAACTCATCTTTGGTAGGGGTTTGGAAAGTTTTCTATTAAAACTCCCCCTGAGCCAATGCTTTCTATCTAGTTTTCGGAGGAAACATCTACACCAAAATTTGGCACAAATTCATTTTTCACATCATTCTCTTATTTTCTCTTCCAAATCTTGTTCATCTCCTTTTCTTCAACCAAATCAATCTTCTTTTGTGAAATAGAGGGTTTCACATTCTTTCCTCTGCAAAACAAATCTATTTGTCTTGGTTTATTATGTTTATAGCATATGACACCTTGTTGTAGAGAAAATTTACTTCTTGCCATTTTAGATTTGCATTTAGAAGCCTTATGCCCAAACACATTGCATGATTAATAATAACCATGGAATGATCAAGATACCATGCCATTATTATAACCATTTATCATCTATCTTCTACATTCACTAGCCTTATGACCAAATCTATTGCATGCATAGCATTGATCAGAAAATGATTGAAAATTCTAATTCATCTTGCTTTTACATTCTATAGCTCTATGCCCAAATTTATTGCAAGAATAACAGTGACTTTTAAAATATGGATACCTTTGTACAGTTGGTTGTCTGAGAGGGAGTCTCTTGAAATATTTCTTATAGTTTTGGACATGTTTGATATTGCTCTTCTTATCTCCAATCTCCCTTTGTTCATTATTCTCCTTCTCAACATTGTTTGGAGTCTGATTTCCCTTTGATCCCTCTCCTTTTTCAAACCCTAATCCTTCTTTGCCCTTATGAATTTTTTGACTAGCAAGCATATCATCAAGCAAGGTGGACCTCTTCTTGAATGTGTCTTCTTGACTCTTCTTTCTCCAAAACTTTCTTCAAAGACACAATAGCTTCTTCAAGATTTGAGCATTCTACAAACTTGTCTTTCAACTTGGCATTCAAGCAGTCTTCAACTCTTTTTCCTTCTTCAACTTGCACTTTCAGATTGTTAATTATCTCATTTGATTGTTTGAGTTGCTCATTTGTTTGCTTGAGTTGATATTTAACTTTCTTAACTTGATTCCTCAACTTCTTGATACAATCATCTGATTCCTTAATATTTTCTTTTAGATATCTATTCCTGCATTCTGCTTTACCCAAGTCATCAAGAGGAGATATTAGTTCTCCTTACATATCAACTTCACAGTCTTCTTCAGTGAATCCTTCCATTATAAGTTCTTATGGATGGATAGGATACTTCCTAGTTGTCATGTGTTCAATCTCCAAGATCTACTTCAGCTGTTAGAGAAATTGAAGGAACCTTGCTCTGATACCAATTATTGAACACTTGAATAATGAGAGGGGGGGTGAATCAATATTCCCTAAAATTCAATACCTTAAACGCACATTACAAATCATCTCATTAAACTTGCAGAAATGGAAAGAAACAATATAAATCATACACCACAACAATCAAAAGACGAACACCAGATTTTACGTGGAAAACCCTTGAAAGGGAAAAACCATGGTGAGTATTAACTCACTATATATCATGACCGATTACAATAGACCACATTTTAAGGGACTCACTATCCATAAAATAGGAGGGCTCACTACCCAAGGAATATCACTTCTTCTCAAATTACAAATGTACATACAAAAATGGCTCACTACTAGAGTTTGAATTGTCTATAATTCATATATTATATGTTGAAACCACATTTCCTTGTTTTGCTTAGAAAAATGACTTTACACACTTCATCCTTTATTGTCACTCATGCACATGCACAAGACTACCACTATCGCATTATGCTCTTCTCTCTACATATCAATAATAAATTGTCCTTCTCTATATATATCTTCCACAATCAGTCATACCATTAACTAGGTTGGCCTAATTGGATGAAACGTGACCCTAAAACCTGTCAGTAAAAACTCCAACATACATGTCATGTGGAAATAGCCAAAGTGTGTTCTTCACCAAAATAGGTTAGCATGACCTATAGATACTCCCATGAATCCGCTCCATACCCAATTCAATCCTGCACAATCTTGAAACCCTTAGTTCGGCACCACACAACCAAACTAGTAAAGCAACAACTAAATGAACCAACTGTTCCCCCAAATCTTGACATCCAGATCACCAAACCACTTGAAACTCGAAATTCACACAAATTTGACATCTCCAAGAACTTCTTGAAATCCGCACAACATAATGATCATTCACGATGGAATGTGGAGCATTCCAACATGAACTCTGCAGTTGTAACTCTGGCACTACTTATTTCAATACACGGTCATTAATATCTTTTGTTGTCAAAGACATAAAACCTTGAAACTTTGGATATGGACTCCTTCAATATGTACCATTATTACCTCAAAATCGTATGACAAGATAATGCAATGTGGAACAATGCGAACGACAAAGTTGTTCCTCTGTTATATTAAAAATGCTCTATCTCAGTCTGGGACAACCAATTTCCCAAAATTACTCGGTCTTCTTTAGACTATATACCTACGGATACACCATCAATTATATAATGGGTTGACATCAACGACAACACCATACACCATCATGCTTATTTTTCCAATAATATGTCCAAGGATCTTCATGAGGATATTATTTGATGGTGGGGATAATCCTTAGACTCAATTTCTTGAATGAGTGTATCCCCTTTATATTTAGATGATATGTTTGCATTGGTCACTTGAATATTGACTATCCACTCTCCTTTTATAAGGGGTGGCTACACGGTGGAATAATTCCCAAAAAAATCACTTGATAATAAATTATTTTCTCTAATTGATGACTCCTCTTAGGATGAAAGTTTTCTCAAGATTTTTGATCTTCTCTTCACATTCCCCCTATAGTGAGTCATGTTCTTGTTAGAAATTTAGTACTATACATATATAATTAAATAAATAAATCTAGTTTTGGTAGTTACTTTCCTGTAAATTATTTTATACAGGAATAATAGCCTTTTAAAGGCAATACAATGTAATTGTTTTTTCAAAGAATGTGATTGACAGTATTTGATTCGAGATCACTCTCGATTTTCCACTCATTTCAATATGGTATCAGAGTAGGTTTCTTCTTGGACCTCTCTTTGATCTCCTTCCATTCATTTGTTTTCATCCAAAGCGGTGTTTACAATGGTACTACAATGAGGACCACGTACAATTGTTGTTTTCTTCCATTCTTGCATTTGTCAACAGGTGAGCAATGTAGACCATGTGAAAAACCCTATTGACTCCATCATTCATCTGCATTTCTTCTCTTTCTCTCCACTATGTTCATTCTTGCCATTGTTTGACATTCCATTTTGTCCATTGTAATCATCCCCCAAAAAAAAAAAAAAAATTATATACCCCAATCTGTTGCAAGCATATGCATTGAAAATCATGTTGAATATTTGTATTGACAAAACATTTATGTGTTGGAGGAAACACTTAGGCATACAGGAAATGTATGTCATTTCCAGATTATTATCTATCACCATTACACGATTTGGAGTCATCGAGTATACCAAATTCATTAATCATATTGTTGTTGATGATTGGGCTCATCATAATTGTTGGAACTAGAGATTGTCATGATTCGGGATTTATTGATGGTATCGTGGCATAAGACTATCATTGGGTTTTATGTGTAATTCGGGAGTCTTGAAAATATTGCATACAAGAAACCGTGGGAGGTTCTAAGGGGTCATGGGTCTGTCTAGAGCTAATGGCAAGCTATTGTTGTTTGTGGAAACCAATATAGTCAATTCTCCTCTAATATGTTGAAGAAATTGTTGGAAAAGAGGTGAAATTTTTGTGTTTAAAAGAGGTGGTTAGGGTACAGAAAGAAGAATTTATCTTTTTTTCTTTTATTTTTGAAAATTTAAGGGTACATTTTATTCAACACAAAATGGATAAATTAAGCCTTTATGAAAAGTTTTATGGAAGTGATTTTCACAGTTGGAAAATACAGATACAGTTAGTGTCAATTGAAAGAGATATCTGGGAAATTGTTGATGGTACAGTGCCAAAGCCAACAGATGTAGATGAACTTAAAAAATGGAAGGTAAAAGATAAGAAAGCATTGGCTATAATTGGTATGGGTTTATCTAAACCTTATTTGCATCATGTAGATTTTAAAAAATATTCTAAAGACATCTGCGAAATATTAAATACTTTGTTTGGATCAAAAGATGATAGTACAGAAATAACTATAAAACAAAAATTGTATGGTTTGAAAATGGAAGGTGAAGATATAGTGTCTCACATCAGTAAATTGTGTTCCTTGATAAATCAATTGGCTGGTATAAATGAAGAAATAAAGGAAAATGATGCAAAAGCCATTCTTTTAAATAGTATGTCAAATAGTATGTCTCACAATGTATTCACCTTAAGAAAAATCAATCCAGTCTAGAAAGTATTATTTCTACATTACTTGATGAAAGAAACAAACATGTTTCAGAAGAAGTTGCATTGACTGCACAAAACAAGGCTAATACTTCTTAAAAAAAATCCAAACATATGGTGAAGTTCAAACATGCAAGTGGCACATGTTTCCATTGTAAAAAGAGAAGGCATGTAGTATTGAATTGCAAATACAGAGCATGGGATCTTCTTGATGGAAAGTTGCAGGATAGCGCTTTGGTGATTGAAAGACAAGACCACACTTCAAGTGATGAAGAAGTTCCACATCAAATTGACGAAGAATATGTGTACTAATTTCTAGTTTTCCTCTATGTCAGTACTAAGGGGGGGTGTTAGAAATTTAGTACTAGACATATAATTAAATAAATAAATTAACATGCTAATGTTTTTTATTAAGCAGCATTTACAGGGTGTTGTACCCTTTACATAGAAATCCCTCATGGCTAAAAAGAAGCTAGTTCAAACCAGGAATGAACTAGGAAAAAAATAGAAGCCACAAGGGCCCAATAGAACAAAAACAGACCACACACAGAAACAGTTGATAGATAGTTGTCGAACAACAGACAAGGACTAGACAACCCCAGAACCTGAGGGGACTAATCTGACTCGCTTCACCCCAGGCCACGTAGAGGTGACAAGTTTGGGGAGTCCCTTCTTCCTCCGCACAACAGACCAAGAAGACTCAAAATCCAAGTCCCTTGAGCGAGGCAAGAGGAGCAGATCCTCAATAGCCACCCGCCAACACAGAAGAGGAGAGAGGAGCAACTGAAGGACCAGCAAAAGCATTCAACAATGGTCGGGCAAGCACTGCTGGAGCATCGATAGTAGCTCGAGGTAATAAAGGTTCCACAGATGGGATAGTCGCAAGAGGAGCCTGGCAAGACACAGACTCCCTGGAAGAATCAGCAAGGTTGTCATCTGAAGAGGAGTCATCTGAAGAGGGAGATCCCACCATGAGATGGTCCATGAGAGCATCCTTCCACCAGGTAGCAGCACCCTTGCGGCATGCATGAGGGCAACCAGAGGCCAAATGACCAATGGAAAAACACCTCCTGCACCGAAAAACAGGGAGGCCCTCATAGTCCAGAAGTTGCTTCCAAGGTCTATCCTCCACCAATAAGACCACATCACCATGGAGTGGTTTGGAGACGTCCAAATCTACTAAAATACGAGCCACTGTAGTATGCCCAAGATCTCGAGTCATAGAGTCCACTTTCAAAAACCATCCAATCGCATTGTCAATAGCTTCATAACAAGAATCCTTCCAAAACTAGAGAGGGAGATTCAATAGTTGGATCCAAACTAGTTTGGTATTCAGCGGCTTCGTAAGAGGATTGAAAGAGTGAGACCAAGGTCTAATGGACAGCAAATGAACACCCCACATCCACCCCCTGTCCAACACACAATCACACTTTGTGGAGGAGGTGAAGGTTGCCAAGAAAAACCCCCTTGTGTTGGGATAAAGTTCAATCTACCCAGAGACAATAGGCTTCCAGGAGACGAAAACCCAATCATGGAGATCGAGAAGGGAGGCTCACAAGTTGTTAAACCTACAGCAAAACACACCTTGCTTCAGATAGTAATCCTCATTCTCAGCAACCTCAAGTCCACAAACCACCACAGGGGAAGCACGAGCACAGGCCAAAGGCCTAACCCAAGTCGGAGCAGGAATCCGACACCATCTTTAGACAGCCTTAGAAAATGATTTTCACAAGTAGCCTGAATCAACATTTAAGCCAACAGTAGGCGGCACCACAAAAGGAGCAGGGGGGAAAAACCAACCACGAACCCTTGCAAATCCATGCCTAGACCCCACGTAGCATCAGCATTCAAAGCATCTTCCCGTCGAACGCCACTCTCGTACTCTCTCCCACCCAGCAACATTTTGAATAACATTTAACATGCTAATGTTAATTTAATAAATAAATCTAGTTTTGGTAGTTACTTTCTCGTAAATTGTTATATACGGGAATAATGGGCTTTTAAAGGTAGTACAATGTAATTGTTTTTTTGGTGAATGTGATTGACAGTATTTTGATTTGAGAGCAATCTCAATTTTCCACTCATTTCAATAGTTCTTTAGGGGTTTTCTCTTATGGTTAGCATAAATTTGGAGAGTCCTATGTAATTCCTAAACTTAATGTTAGACATTATTGGTTGAAAACCCAATATTTTTTTCACAAGGACATGACAATAGAGTTACCTTGCACATAATTATACATAAGTGTTATTGGCACCTCAACATTACCATCACAAGATCCACTACATATGTGGAATAGACATGTAGGTGACACACACAAATGGGGACTAGTACATTCTCTCGTATCCCAAAAGTGATGATCATCTAAAATGATACAATCTATGATGCAGTGGCAAGCGGGTGCACTAGCAATCTTGCATCACACAAAAAGAATTGCATTTTTCTTTATTAATTATTTTTTATTTATTTTTTTGGTCTTATAGGAATAATTTCTAAGAACTTTTCACACATTTCCAACATATTAAAAATTAAATTTTAATATCTATTGGATAGGTTGCACCAAACTCTTGATTTCAATGTGTTTAGTGGCTTATAAAGTGAATATTTATTCACCAAATTGGAGGAAAAATCCAACACCCAAGCATGTGAGTGGGCATTCAATGTTGCATTATGCTCAATTTTAAATTTCCAACGCCCCTATTTTTGTCCAAGCTCTGTCATTGATGCCTGGTGGTTGCAAAGAGTGAAATAATGGGAAAAAGAGTGATTGCCAGGAGTTACAAAATTTGAGAATGCAAAGTTGCAATTGCTGATTTTCTTGGAGAATTTCAAGAAGGAAAGGAGGGGGAAATCAAAAATGAAAAGAGAACATTAGTTTGATAATGGAGATGATTTCAAAGATATGAAGAACGAAGAAGTTTATTGTGCTCAATTGGAGAAATCCAAAAAAATAAGTACATGTAGATGGGTGTGAGGAGCTGGTTTTGGGAGTGTGGTGTGACATATTTTTTAATGGTTTCCTATATTTTTTAATGTTTTCTAACTAAAATCTTATTGAGGGGACTAATTTCAGAACAATGTTTCTTGTAGCTAGTTGCAAATTGAAGACTGTCATTATTGTAAATAAATAAAATGAAACAAGTATTCCTATAAGAATGTCATGTTCTTTATTTTTATAATTTCCTTATGTAATGAAATTTTATTCCATAAGTTTTTTTTAATGGTTCGAGGTTGCTACACAGTTGTAACAATGGACACCCATTGAGGGTTCTCAATTGTTGATCTGCATCAAATGGTATCAGAACATGGTTCTTGTTGAGAGATTTTAAATAAAATAGAAATTTATTGTGGATAGAAAAGGTGAGTATAGATCTACAACTACAAATAATTTGAAGAGGAAATCAAACATAGAGGGCGTGGTAGAGGAAGAGTACCATGAGGGGATGATATTGAAGTTATGGAGATGCTAAGAGGAAAAACAACATGATTAGAAGCCATAAAATGGCACAATGAAGAGGAGTTCATATAGAGGATATTAGTGAAGATGAAGTTGAAGAACTTGAGAACGTAGTAGGAGGAAGAGTGGATGAGAAAGAAGATATAGTCTTGTATTTTATATCAAAATTAGGAAGCAAGTCTAAAATGGATCCACCAAGCTATAATGGGGATTTGAATCTAGAAGAACTCATTGACTGGATTATAGAGATGGAAAATATTTTGATTTGGAATCCATAGAAGATAGGAATAAGGTGAAGTATGCATGCACAAGGTTGAAGGGACATGCATCCCTATGGTGGGAGAAACTACAAATTCAATGGTGATTAAATTGAAGGCCATATTTTTACTAGTTGATTATCATATCAGCTTATTTAAGAAATTATATATATATATATATAAAAAAAAAGGATTCAAGTGTTATACAATACATTGAATAATTCTATAGGCTTAGCATTCAAGCTGGACATGTTGAAGATGATGAAGAGAAGGTGGAAAGATATGCCAATGGCTTACAAATTTTAATCCAAGATGAACTTAGTTTGGTTATGATGATAATGGTAGAAGAAGCCTACCAATATGCTCTCAAGGTAGAGGAAAAGTTGGCAAGAAAGAAATAAGGTAATTTTACAAGTAAAAGAAAGCCTTTAAGAGGTAGACGACAAACAAATAATGGAAGAAGACAACCCACAAGAGAGGGAGAGTCAAGTTGGTCAGAAAATAATTTCAACCCAAGTACAAGGGGAAGAGGAGATTTCCCAAGAGAGAGAGGTGAGTCTTCAAGAGGAAGAGGAAACTATGGGAGAGGAAGAGGATTTTTAGGGGTGTGCTTCAATTGTGGAGAGACAGGTCATATGTCATTTTAATGCCCATAAATACGAGGAGGAAAAACTAATATTAGAGGGACATTTACTATGGATGCTAAAGAAAAGGAAGAACAATTGGATCTAGAGTATGGAGAAAATATCATGTTAAAAAGAGTTCTTTTGAAACCAAAGAAAGAACAATAATATTTTGCACAAAGGAAGAGCCTATTCTAAACTATTTGTAAATCAAAGGGGAATTGTTGTACAACAATTGTAAATATCAATAGCACATATAATTTGATGTCATAGGAAATGGTTGAGAAGCTAAAATTGGAGAGAAAAAGCACCCAAATCCATACAAGGTTATATGGTTGCAAAAGGGACGTCAACTTCTAGTGAGTATGCATAATCTCTGGAAAATAATTCTTGAAAGAAGTACAAAAGGAAGAAATATGTACATTTATTTTTAGTCCAAACGAATTTGAGACAACAAAAGAGAAATAAATAACCATAGAAATCAAAGATTTGTTAGAAGAATATGGTGATATTTTGATAAACAATTTACTAGATATATTAACACCTATGAGAAGTGTAACCACTACATGGATTTGATACCAGGAGCAAGCTTACCAAACAAGACAGCCTATAGAATTAGTCCCAAGGAGAATGAAGAAATAAATAAGCAAGTACAAGAGTTGTTGGATAAAGGCTTGATAAGGGAAAGTTTAATCTTATGTGTAGTACCCATAGTTTTGGTACCCAAGAATGATGGAGAATGGCGTAACTATATAGATTCGAGGGCCTTAAAAAGATAACAATCAAGTATAGGTTTCCATTGCCATGCATGGATGATTTGATGGATTTCTTGAGTGTGTTAGATGCATAGGACAACTAAGAGGGGGGTGAATCAGTTGTACATTAAAACATTCAATCCCTCATTGACATTCAAACCCCTATCAATTTTTAAGCCCTTATCATTCATTAATAGAATGTAAACATATGAAATAGTAATGAAAACATATCCAAACACATAAGAACAATATATGTACATGGAAAACCCAAGAAGGGAAAAACCACGATGAGGATTAGCCCACATAAATATGAATTGCAACACCGAGTACAATTAAGCTCATTGTCAAGGGCTCATTGCCCAAAAAAAGAAGGCTCACTATCTAGAAGAAAAAAGAATAGAAAAAAGAGTGGCTCACTACCAAATATGAACTAGTAATAATGCATCTAAATTATGTTGAAAGTATAGTTCCAATAAAGCATAGAAAACTCGATTAACATACTGAAATGTAAACACCTTCTCACTACATCTGAATCATAAGCATTTAAGCACACACTTAGATCACCACACTTGATCACTTTCACATCACATGCTCTCTACACAACATCTCCAACAATTCACCTTACATTTATACCATCCATGACCTAAACAATCTCAATTATGTTGGCCTTAATAAAATGTATCCACCTCAAACATGCAACACCAAAATAGGTTGACACCAAACACCTCCTCAGTGGAAAGAAGTGAAGGTAGACCACACCAAGGGTTAAATAGGACCCAAATCTACACTGACACTTTTTTCCACACTTCCACAAACAACAAACAATCTCCGCAATTAGCGCTAGCACGCCAAGTCGGCCAAACCTGCACTAAAACTAACAAGTGACAACATACACACCGCTCTAGGTCAGGAAACATCTCATAGACCACAAAATTTTCCACAACATCCAAGAATATTCTACATCATCAGAATATTCAACGCTACTAGTGCAACCACCTAAAACTAAAGAACACTTTCATCTTGTGCAACTAGATACACTGGCATAGACATACAACTCACTAACCAACCTTGCAGAAAACCTCAAAATTTGAAACCTCAAGGAAAGTAGATACAAAAAATATAAGCATGTTCCTATATCCTCAAGCCAATAAACTTCAACACGGAGAGATGTGGAGCAATTCCATTTCTCCCAGATAGCCATCTTCATAGGCAGACACTTTGTCAAACACATCTTCCACTTTTGTACAATCTAGAATCTGACACTCTGGATATAACACCTCTAATCATCACGTCCAAATAGCACAAGCATATCTTCAATCATGAACAAATGCAAAGAAAAACACTTAACACACCTCTATCACACTACACACTCGTTTATTCATTTTTTCTCAAAATCACTTGGAAACCAAGTGAACCAACTGCAACAACACTACAAACATTTATCCAACACATCTGCAACACTCTCCAACAACACCAACACTTTCCACACTAGGGTTGGCATCAATATTACATCAAATGACAACACATCCAACATTACCAGTAAGCTCCAAAAGTTTTCCAACTATACTCAATCTTCCAACAATCTCTATATACGAGTTGATGTCAATGACAATACTGAATGACAACACCACCTTCCAACAACTCCAATGCTAGTGGTTGACATCAATGAAAACACCAGTAAGCTTCCAATAATCTCACCTTTTGTCACTGACAGAAACACCAACTCTCTAAAAAAATTATCAACAATAAAAGCAACCGACAATAACTCTACAGCCGGTAGCACTCCCCCTAACTGGGGCACTCTTACACTTCACTCTCTCTTTTACTCTTATGAACACTTTCTCCCAATGTGTTTTTCAGACCATATTCTTTCTTGCAATACTCTTTTGTACTATGGTTTTTCAACCAACTCTCTCCCCCTTTGACATCAATGGAAAAGGGCCATAAATCATCCAAATCTCTTTCCTGCATTGAACTCCTTTGCTCTCCCCCTTTGACAACACTTAAAGGGAAACAGCTACACCTTTCACACATCATCTACATAGAATTTTTCTTTTTGTTTTTCCCTTTTGACATCTACATACACCACCTTATACAACACTTGCAATACTAGTAAGCAACTGCTTTCTCTCTCCACTGCTCTTCTTCACTACTCTTACTTTTCAGTTGTCTCTCCCCCTTAGGGGCACAAGATATGACTACATCAATCAACAATCACTACCTACTCCCCCTAAGAGGTAGCCTCCATCAGTCCAAAACAAAGAATGAATCTTGATTGCTCCACTAGATTGATGCATAATCTTATGCATCTAGTTGAAAGAGGGAGGTGCAATAACCTCTAACTTTTGTTGGGGATGCTCAAAAGTATCTTTTGAAAGAGCCTTAGTGAAAACATGTGTAACCTAATCCTTTGTAGGCACATACTCCAACTTCACTTCATTCCCTGCAACCTTTTCCCTCAAAAATTGATACTAGATTGAGATATATTTTGTTCTTGAATGTATTACTGGGGCCTTTGAAATATTGATTGCACTTGTATTGTCACACAATATAGAAATAGGTTCGTCATATGATACTCTGATATCCTTCAATGTTTGCTTCATCCACAACACCTGTGTGCGGCATGATGTTGTTGCAATATATTATGCTTCTACAGTAGATAATGACACTAAAACCTACTTCTCAATAGGACTAAATCAACCAACAACCAGTAACAATAGGATTACATACTAGTTTAGAATCCTCCATTCCAAACTTCTTCAACATTTATTTAACATTTTTTTTTTTTTTGGAGATACCCCCGAGTGGGTCCCCTTTAACATATTTTTACTGTGAAATAAAAATACCTTTCTCTTATTGACTAATTTGTAGCCCAAGGAAGAAATTCATCTCCCCACACATTGACATCTCAAACTCTTTCTGCATCTCCTCTGAAAAACCTTTTACACATGCCTTTATTTCCTCAAAAAATTATGTTATCAACATATACCACCACTATCAGGATTTATTCTCCTTCAACTTGAAAATAAAGGTTGTTATCTGTAGTACCCTTTTTGAATCCTTTCTTCAACAAGCACTTATCCAATCTTGCATACCAAACTCTAGGAGCTTGTTTGAGTCCATACAATGCCTTCTTCAATTTGCAGACCATATCAACATCATTTGATAACTAAAAACCTTCTGGTTGTTCAATGTATACCTCTTCTTCCAATTCACCATTCAAGAATGCAAATTTCAATCCACCTGATATACTTTGAAGTTCTTACATGTTGCAAACGCCAAAAACAATTCTAATGGCTTCCATCCTTGCCATCGAAGCAAAATTATCTTCAAAATCTATTCCTTCTACTTGTGAGTAGCCTTTACACACAATTTTAGCCTTGTTTCTGACAACTTTTCCATCCTCATTCAACTTGTTCCTTAAAACCCATTTTTTTCATATTGCATTCTTATTTGCAAGTCTTGGGACCAATTCCCAAGTCTTCTTTTTCTCAATTTGTTCCAACTCTTCTTCCATAGCCTTGATCCAATTCTCTCTTTACATGCCTCAATCACTATTTTAGGTTCCACCTCTAAAAGTAAAGAAAAGTTTACTTGTTCTTATGTCATAGCAGATTTTCTTCTTGTAAATACAACTTTTCTCTTATCTCCAATGATTTGATATTTGGAATGATTCTTCTGTACATACTTAGGATTCTTAGGGATATTTTCTGAAGCTTCTTCCTCTTCAACTTTCATTTATTTTTCTTTCTTTACATCCTTTTATTTTTCACTACAAGTGGATTCATCAAATTCATATCCTTTTATCAACACTGAACTCTGCAGTGGTTCTTTATCCACCTTAACACTTGCACTCTCAACAATTTTCTTTAGTCTTTTATTGTACCACCGATAGGCCTTACTTCTTGTAGAGTATCCAAGGAAGATTCCTTCATCAGATCTTGCATCAAACTTTCCTAAGTTTTCTTCATCTCTTATGATATAGCATTTTCTTCTAAAAACTCTGAAGTATTTCACAGTAGGAGGCTTAACATAACATAAGTCATAGGGAGTCTTTGAACTGTTTACTCTTGCTTGACCTTTGTTAAGAATATAGACTGCAGTATGAATTGCTTCTCTCCAATAGACATCCGGTAGATTTTCTTCCTTCATCATAGTCCTTGTTGCTTCTTGAACTATCATGTTCTTCCTCTCCACAACTCCATTCTACTAAGGAGTCCTAGGAGCTGACAAATGTCTCTTTATTCTGTGATATTCACAAAAACTATTAAACTCATTGGAGGTGAACTCACCACCTCTATCAGACCTCAAGTACTTGATTTCCACATCCATTTAATTTTCAACCATAGATTTAAGTTCTTTGAACTTATCTAGAGCTTCTAATTTTTCTTTGAGGAATGTCACCCAAGCCATTCTAGAATAATCATCAATCAATAACATGAAATACCTGTCACCATGTGAGCTTCTTATTCCAGTAGGTCCACATAGGTCTATATGTACCAACTCCAAAGGACTTGTGGTAGAATATTCCTTAGTCTTGAATATCTTCTTTGTTTGCTTTCCAAACTAACATTCCTTGCATGTTGCATTGATAGGCTTTGTAATCCTTGGCCAATCTCTCACAACATCAATAGAACTGATCTTTACTAGGCTATCAAAAATGATGTGACCCATCCTTCTATGTCATAGCCAACTTTCATTGATTAAAGACATAAAGCACTTAACACCAACACCTTTGAGTTGATAAACATTACCTTTTGTTCTTGTTCCTGCAACAACCAGAGTACCGGATCTTCATTTTCTAATTTCACAACCATCATCTTGAAACACAACATATATCCTCTGCTACACATTTTTCCTACACTTAGAAGATTATGTCAGAGACCCTTGACATAAATAACATCATCTATTTTATTATTTCCATCAAAACTAATTGAACCTTTTCCATGAATCTTAGCAGATGTATCATCACAAAACTTAACAAGACCACCATAATACCTCTAAAGTTTAACAAACTTAATCTTATCACCCATCATATGATTTGAGCATCCACTATCAATGATCCAATAATTCCTCTCCTCTTGCATGAAAAGTAGTTACCATAGTCCCTTCAACCTTATGGCCTATTTTCAAAGCACTTTTCTTCACACATCTTTCAGAATTAGTATTATTAGTTCCAATATTTAAAGCCATGAACAATCATTCATCATTGTCTTGACCAGGATAGTCAGATTCTTCATTATTAGATACACCATTGTCTTTTTCCACATAATAACTCTTCTTGATAGATTTACCTTTATGATCCTTGTGTTTATCATTTGTAACTTTGATTGGACATTTATAAGCATAATAACCTATCTTTCCACAATTGAAACATTTAAAGGGTAACTTACCTCTATATTTACCAATGCCCTTTTTCAATCTCCTTACAAATTTTGCTTCCACCTCATCAAGATCATCTGGATCTAATTCATCATCCTTCTCTACTTTGCAAACTTTAAAGGCGGTTTCTTTCTTTGTAGCATCTTGACCAAATTCTTTCATTTCAAAAAAAGTTTAAGCACCAAACATCTGATCTCTAGAATAATTATCCAAATTTTGATCTTCCTCAAAAGAAAAGACTTTTGAACTATAAGATTTAGGAAGAGTTCTTAAAACCTTTTTCACAACTTCGCTTTCTTTCAGCTTCACTTTCATAGTTAACTCTTTCCTTATGTAATCTTATCATTAGCTCTTGGATAGGATCTACTTCCTTGGGTAGGAATCTAGGTCGCCAATCCATGCTTTCACTTAACAAGCCAAAGAACCAAGAAAAACAACTGAGTTGGTTCCCCCAAAGGTGAAATTATCAACACACATGCAAGTGTTGATCACTATCAAGTAACTAAAAACTGATAAGGTTTAGCTTCCCAATAGGCTAGCAAGAAAACTTCGCTCTGATACCACTGAAATGGCCAACCCTGTTCTGAGTTTTGACTTGAGATTTTTTTTTGCTCAATGTTTTCAATTTGGTATATGTTTTGTTTTATCAAACTTGTCTCAAAACATTGCATGAAATATGAAAGTATTTGAAAGAACACTTAATACAAATTTTACAAACAGCTTCTAAGCTTCATTTCCTCATTAATGAGCAACATAAATGGGATATGATCACCAATACACTACAGAACTATGCTTTTTTGAAATCTGATTAATAGCGGTGAGTTGTTTACATACATATAGCTCACAACCTTTGCTTCAACAATATACATAATGCATTTAAATCATTGTCTATTTTATCAACAATAAGAACAGTACTTATAGATCCAAAACCAACCTGGAATTGCTTATGAAATCTAGTAACATGCACGCCTAGGTTTGAAATTCTTCAAACTTGCCCAAGGATTGCTAAGAATGATGAAACAACAACCATCAAGTCTAATACATTTGCCATACTTGGTAATGAGCTGCAGCAAGTCTGAACATGGTTGGGAACCTTGCAAATTTCCCACGTCCAGCAACTTCCACCTCAAATGACCCTCATACTAGTAGCATACGCCTCCAAACACCCCATGGGAATGCTATAGATGATAAACTATGCCCAAATTGATGTGTTTGGGCCTAAAATACTCACATCAGTATTGGACCTTCTCTTTTGCCTTGCTATAGAGTCCCCCACGACTACAAAGATGGAAGGAATGAAAGCTTAAAACCCAACGACCTCTTTCCAAGTGACCATGACCTAGAAAACTTCACGAATCTGCCTTGTTTCTTGACATCTAGGGTTTTGCTAGTCACAACCCTCTTGTAAACTCGCCAAGCCAGTAAGCACAATAAACA
This sequence comes from Sequoia sempervirens, assembly GCA_007258455.2. Taxonomy (NCBI): domain Eukaryota; kingdom Viridiplantae; phylum Streptophyta; class Pinopsida; order Cupressales; family Cupressaceae; genus Sequoia; species Sequoia sempervirens. Next base: position 260,989,167 of record VDFB02086081.1, read on the forward strand.
AACTCATTTTTAATGCAGATTAGGCAACTTGAGATGAGCTCCAGAAGGTGTTCGCCCAGGTCAAACTCAAGATGATGCACTACTGAAATGAAACGACCCAATAATTTGAGTGTGCAAAAACCCACACAGGTGCAAAGAGTGAATGGCCAGTGAAATAGATAACTTCCTTGAATGGCATATCAACTAGCTTCTGCTCATGCCCTCGAAATTGAAACAAAACCACATCCATACCCTGTAATCCATCACTAATCTTCAACTGAAAACCAAACTCAAAATGCAATTATCACCCAAGTAGGAGATCTTTATGATCTCCTTCACAAACCAACTAGGGTGGATCTCTCACTACCGAAACTAGTGCTAAAGATGAGGGTTTTCATCCTCAACAAGCTACAAACGTTAAACTAAAAACAATCCAACAGTCTCCTTAAGTTGCCAAATCTTTCCTTGTCCAAATGAGAGCCAAAATGAAGTTTATTAGAGAGAGGGAATTATGGCAACTTTAGGTTTGAAATGTTATTTTCCCTCCCAAAATCCAACGCCCAACTTATGAACCTTATAAATTTTAATGAATTAAAACATCATATTCCTCCTTGGGCATCCTTGCTCATCATAAGGAAACTATTTTGCCTTATTCGGCCTTCTAAAACAACGTTATCTCATTAGGCACCAAGGTACTTTTCAATGACCACCTACCCCCTCACTTAAGTTAAAAAGTTATTTTATAAAAATAACTTAAGTGATTGATAAAAACCAAATAATAAATAATCCAACCTTAGGCTCTCCAATGCCACCATAGAAATAACACTACTGAGAACACTATGGCCCTAAGAACCGTCCTCTCGAAATAGACTTACTATAAATAGCAACCGCTAAAAATAGTAAGTACTCACCAAATATCAAATTGGCACAAAACATTAAAACTCACTAGACACCTTCCACACATTGCCCAAACAACAAACCCTACACTGCACTGCCACCAAGACCAGTTACTAAATATAGTACTTACTAAAAATAGTGAGTGAGTCAAAACCGAACTAGCCCAAGGGACATCAAAAATGGGGACATTACAAATTTGTTCCAATAATGCTTTGATACTCCCAACTGTTTAAAATATAGTTGTTGCATATCAATCCACTTGACTTATTACTTTCAACCCTTAGGTATATAACTGTTACATCTTTCTAAAGTCTTATGTCTCGGATTGACATGAGGATTGAACTAGGTTGTGAACCTGAATACCAACACATAAACTTAAAATCATTATCTTTAGTTTTGTCCCAACATGGGTGTTTTAAGTTAACAAACTTATGCATGCTAGTTTATATGCTTAGTGGCACTATTTGTAATGAATAACGTTAACATAGCTACGAAAAGAAATAATAAACAACAAATGTCACAAAAGTTAGGAACAAATAACAATAAGGAGCAACCATCCATAGAGGTAGCTTTTAAGTTGAATTATGCATAGTAGTTTTCCCATACTCTTCGTTTGAGGTATAAAACACAACATCAATTGCTATTTGTAGCCCCTATTGCAATTCCCTTTGAAATATAATTAAGTTTTCTTGGCCTAGAAAAGAAACTCCAATAATAGCATCTAAGATTGGAACTCGTATTATAAACACCTAATTTCACAAAAGCTAAGAACAAATAAATCAATAAGAAGACTCCTGTAGAAGCCACTTTTAGTTGGAATTATGCAAATTTGTTTTCCTCTTTGTATAAGGTATAAAATCTTGGAACGTCATTTGCTTGTTGTAAAGCCTATTGCATTTCTCTATTTGAAATATAAATAGTGGTTTTCACATACTTGTATGAGGTATAAAATGTGGGAACATCATTTGCCCATTGTAAAGCCTATTGCATTCCACTTTGAAATATATTTAATTTTTTTGGCCTAGGAAAAGAAACTCCAATAATTTCATCTACAATTGGAACTCTGTTCTCATAACTAATTGTCTATATCAAATAAAGAAATGAAATAAATGTTACTCTCAATTAAAAAGTGGTAGCCATTGTTGGTTAAACTTAATGGAATTAATATTGAAAGGTGCTCATATCAATCTCATTGTCAATTTGATAGTTCAACCTTGATTTCTTTATAGAGTCATAACTCCGATAGCCTTAACATAATTTGATTTTGTATTATTATCTCTAAATCAGTTCCCAATAAATTTAGGAAGCTTCAC
>VDFB02086081.1:260991455-261005717 GCA_007258455.2 Sequoia sempervirens
GCAAGGCATGACACTATGTTCAACAATTATGACATGTTCAATGTCTAGACTAGAAAGGAGTCTCAGTTCCTAGTTTTGGGTGTGTTGTTCCCCCACACTATCATGTAACTCTCACATGTCGAAGCAGTTTGAGATCTCATTGAGGACAAACTCGCAATAGAGTTTCCTCAAAAAATATTATGAGACCTCATTGTTATAGCATGGACGATGGTCAAAATCCATCTGCGCATATTTCAAAAATTATGCATATCCCTTGGTGGTGGAACCAATATATAGGAAGTATCCTACAAGTGTCATTTAGGTATGCATTATTTTATGGGTTGGTGAACAATGGACATAAGTCAAATTTCAATAAAAAATTGTTTTATTTTCTCAGAGGATAATTTGGTATAAAAAAATGATACCCCTTTTGTTTTGCATTAATTTTTCCACCTGGAATCTATATGAGAGGACGCTGATTGATCCCAATGAAGTGGTGGAGGTAGGACCTGATGAGAGTTTATTCCCTCGATGGATCCTCTCTAACCTTTCAATTATTTCCTCAAGTTCTTTTTCTTTTTTTTCATTTTTCCTCCTCCTGTTCCTGTTCAAGGTTTATTGTGGTTGTTCTCAACATGGTTTACATGAATTGGTGAATGAGGTTTCCTTCATCAACCATTGGGAATTCCCAATTCCTTAAACGTAAAACAAAATCCACTCAAAAACATTTCTATCTATCTATTTAATCAAAATTTTACACTAAAAAACTAAGAAAACCTACCTCAACCTCGAGGATGTCATGGAAATATTTTGGTAGTGATTTGGTAGAGGATTGTCATTCATGCATCTACTCCACAATGTGTGTTATTACACTTTTAAAGTACGAGTTTTTTTTTTTCATTGAGAAACAGAAATTCAAATGATCCAGTTTTGTTTTATTGCATGTCACAATATAATACAAGTTTGTTATAACATATTTTTATGTCTATTATGAGGCTAAAAGTGGTGGGTCACCTCTTTGTCCCCATCTTTCTATACTTACTCATATATATACATACATACATAGACACATGCATGCATGCATCCATACATACATCATACATATGCATATGTATATATCTACATATATGTAAATAAATACACTTATGAATATGATATATATATATATAATTCTCTTTTTATATCCTTGTACCTTTAAATTTGTGTAGTTATTCATACATTTGCATGCACACTATCTTTCATCTTACTTTGATATAAGTTGGTATTCATATTTATTATTTTGTTTTTCTTTAATTATCCTCATCTCTTGTCATTTTTATTCTTCTATCCTATGCATATATATTTACACATTCTTGTTCTTGTTCTTGTTCACCTACATACATTTATTCATCTATATATTTCAATTCACCCACATAATACAAAAATGGCTCACTACCAAAGTTTAAACTATATATAATGCATTTGTTATATGTTGAAGACAATTCCTTGTTCTACTCAGAAACTAACTTTACACACTTTATCATTTATTGTCACTCTTATGCACATGCACTAGATTACCACTATCACATTATTCTCTTCTCTCTACATACAATTCATGAATTGACCTTCTTTATATATATCTTCTACAATCAGTCATACCATCAACTAGGTCAACCTAATTGGATGAAATGTGTGACCCCAAAATCTATGAGTAAAAACTCCAACATACATGCCTTGCAAAAACAACCAAAGTGTGTTCTTCACCAAAATAGGTCGGTATGACCTACAGACACTCCCATGAATCCATTCCATACATAATTTAGTCCTACACAACCCCAAAACCCTTAGGTCGGCACCACAAAACCAAATTAGTAAAGCAAATTTTGAATGAACCAATTGTTCATCCAAAACTTGATGCATGGATCACCAAACCAATTGAAACTCATAATGCACACACATTTGATATCTCTAAGCACTTCCTAAAATCTGCAAAACATAATGATCATCTGCATTGGAATGTAGAGCATTCCAACATGAACTCTGCAACTATAACTCTGTCACTACCTAGTTTGATACACTGTCATTAAATATCTTGTGTTATGGAAGACACAAAACCCTAAAAATTTGGATATGGAATCCTTCAATATGTAGCATTATTACCTCAAAATTGCATGACAAGATAATACAATGTGGAACAATGCGGACCACAAAACTATTCCTCTGTTATATTGAAAATACACTATCTCAATTTGGGACAGCCAATTTCCCAAAAACACTTGGTCTTCTTCAGACTATATACCTATTGATACACCATCAATTCTAAAATGAGTTGACATCAATGATAACACCATATATACACTATCATGCTCAAGTTGCCAACAATCTCCCCCTTTGTCATTGATGGCAACACACTTCTCTGCTTCACTCCCCCTTTAACATCAAGGGAAAAGGGTAGTAAATCCACATTACATCCTCGTACTGTTAAATCTACATGAGAATAGCTCCCCATGACTATGTTATCCATCAAAAAAAAAGAAAAAATTGTACCGCAACACCATCTACTAACTCTACAAATTTACATTGAAATAAAAAATTGTCTATACAATTCAATAAATATACACTTTAATTCGATAAGGATAATATACCATTATATGTTTCCTTTCATTTTGTAAGGTGTGCCTCCAAATCCTTCTTGGAGAAAGAAAGCATGTAGCTTTGGTTTTCAAATTGTACATAGAGGTCTTCTCCTTCTAGAGAGCTAGGCATTATTGTCTTTTGCACAACTTTTTCAGCATTGGTTAAAGATTCAGTTAAATCTATAAGCCTTAGACTTACCATATCTCGAAGCTGATCGTACTGCATTATGATTTTCTCTCTTTGTTCCTATAGTAAAAGAATTGAGTGTGTATATTTTCAATGATCACTCTAGTTTCTCCATCCTCATCATTCGCTAGATCATACACACCTGAGGCCTAAGAAATTTGGGACTCAATTGAGTCCATCTAATCCTTTATACTTTTAGTAAACAATGGCCATTTGAAACAAAATTGGAACAATAGTTTGACTTCCTCCAAACTATTTTGAACATCCTTCAAGTTTCCTCAAAACTTGGTATGTGCAATAGAACATTTATCTGAGGCATCAGTTAGCCTCTTATCATTCAATTTCTTTGCTACTTCCTTCTTTGTCTTCTCTTCTATACTTGCAGAGTACTCCTTAAAAGAATCTAGCATTAAATTCAACTATTGTACACCTGATAAAGAAGTATCAATGGATACTCCGAGAAGGCTTTCTTACAAAACCTTGATAGCCTCATCAACTAGCTTTGTGCCTTTCTAGTGAGTTTGTAGTATCTCCTTTCTTGTGGAGGCATGGAAAACATCACCAAGCTACAACTTATGGAGAGGAGAAATCTTATCCAAATCCATTTGACCTTGTTGCATTGGAATTTGCAACAATTGTACAAACACCACTAGTTAGAACTGCATTTACATGTCTAGAAGATATTTGAAAGAATCTCTAGAAGGTGTGGAGGATTCATATCCTATTTTTATGCTTTCTTCTGCATGTTTATCATTCTTCTCCTTCTCTCCACTATTAGAACACTTTTTTTCAATTTTCTCAACTTTTAGAGGAGACATAGTTTGTTCCTTTTGATCTTTTGTCTTCTCAGAGACTCCTTGCTTATCTTCTTTTCTCTTCTTGGCAGTTGTCTACCCGTCTAGAGGGGTGTTATATATCATCATTTCTCCTTTCTCATGCTCATGTTTCTCTTGATTGGCTTGTTGACGATGATGTTAATCATACACCAATAGTGCAGATAAATCCTCACAAACACACCGCAGGAACCTATCTTTACTTGAAATATTGCATTGAAACAACCTAAATCTTAGGCTAACTTAGTTTAATCCCAAGGCTCGTTTATGTTAGGTCTTAATCGTGCTAGGTTTACATCAAGGTTCATTGTGATAATATTGTTAATCACGAGGGGTAAATAGTTTTTTAGGTTTTTCAAAGGAATCATAGGTATCAACAAAAGATAATCTCAGTCTAATCATTTAACAACTTCATAAAATTGACAAATTTGCAATAACATTTCATGAACTTCAAATAACTTTCTTTCACTTAAGTAAATTTAGCTTTAAACATTCAGCAATATCATGGAATCAAAATATTTGCAATAAAAACTCCATGCATTCATCTCTTTTTTGGAATATTTTTTGAAATTTAAACATCTATTCTAAAATAAAGCATCAAAAGTACTGAAAAAGAAAATTTTATCCCACATATTATCCATGCATGCCTCAAGAATTAACCAAACTAGAGAAAACCATTCCATATGTCACCAGATTGCTTCTAGCTAGGCATAGAATGACGCGATATTTTAAATAGAGGGGGATCATTTATCACCAGATAGTGTCAGTATGCACCCTTAAACGATACAGCACATATTCTTGTCTGATAGGAACAAACAATCAACTACATAAGATTTCATATCAGGAGATAGCTTTTAAATTGGCTCTAATATTGATTAGCTTCTAATGAAAAAACATACAAGTTTTTAAGCTGGAATGGAACAGGAAATAGGAAAAATAACAAAACTTAAAGAATTTTTAGTTCTCTAACATCCACAAATTTTGAACTTAAAATAAAAATAAAGCAGTAAACGGTGTTTTATAGGAACAAGGCCCAAAAGTTTAAACTTAAGTCCATTAAAAAGAATCATAAAAACAAATTGAAATGCAGCACGTGACAGGTGACAACTGTCATTAGAATATTCTAGACAAAGTCAAAACTTTGACTTCTTCATCGACATCAATCTTCAACTTCAGCTCCATCTCGCAAATACTCTGTATAAGACAAGACCATCGGTACTCTTCAAACTCTGAAACAAGCCACCTTCACCGGGACCGAGAATAAACCTACAAAACTCATCTCAAAAGTATATCCATGTACTAAACCTCTGGTATCCAACATCTAGTTATTTATCCTCCCTCATTGAACTTTGATTCTAAAGACTCTTCTTCACCTTTCCTCTACTGATACTTCCAGAAAGCAACCAATATTTGATACATACGTTCTTTCAAAACTCCTTGAATCACCTTCCAGCTATACTTAAGCCTAGTATAATCTTTTGATTTCTAAATGATATTTCCATTCCTCTGCATCATTTTTCTCCCATATTTGACCATGGCATTCCTACACTTTATAATCTCATCAATAACCTCCCATTTTAATGAATGAACAGGGTCCTTATTCACTCTTTCAAGCCACTCCTTGAAAGATTTTACGTCCTTATCACCCTACCCTAAAGTCTGGGGATCACAACTCTGTTGTGCTAACATTTCAATAAAACCCTGATCTTTATCAATCAATTTCTTACATCTTTCAATGACCTTTTCAAATCCTTCCACACATTGTACCAAAGCATCACTTTCCCAATTCACTTGTTTCTTCCACTTTTCAAACATCAGAACCTCTTGTTTTTTGGTTATCTTCTCGTTTACCAATTCTCAGAAATTTCTTTGAATAAGAGCTTTTAAGTTTGGCTTCTCTACATCAATTTGTTCTTGGAAAAATCTGCATTCTCCTTCTAGTCTCTTAGACTTTTCACACCAATGATGTGCATCCTTATGCTTTCCAATTGCATCTATGATTAATTATTCCCCATTCCTCACCAAGTAATCCATTCATTTTTCAAATACACTTTGCTTATGATGAAATGTTGCAATAGCATCCACCTACTCGTTAGACATAAGTACTATATTTTGAGGAAATTTAGCCAGTATTTGATCAAATTGGGTTAATGACTTGATAATTTTTTCTCGACAAGCAACCTATTCCTTTAGCTCTCTTTTATTTTGTTTAATTTTCTGCACCCTAGCAACAATTCTCTCTAAATTCATTTTCATTTATTCTAATTCATGTCCCCAAGATGAATGTTCTACATTAATAGTTATCACCCTATAATCCCTAGGTGTCATCTCATGCTTGCTTTTATCTACCACTGGGGTAGCTATATGGAGTTTTCTCCCTCCATATGCATTCCTTTTCATAACATGTTTTGTCTTTGCTCTTTGGCTAGGTTTAGGGGTTTCCACTTATTGCATTAAACTTCTAAGGTCCAGAGGCACCAGTTCCACCTCCAAAAACAGATCCATTTCCCTGACTAATCAGTTAGTTGCTTCTTTGCTATGTTTTGCCTCTTCAACATTTCTTTGTCCCTGATTATTAGCATGTTCAAGAACTTCTCTTAAACCATCAACATTTCATGTAACACCTCCTGGAACTTGAACATATTTAGTACTCACTGGCATGGATTCTGGATTACCTTGATTTATCACCGTCTCTTCATTCTCGAGACTTGTATTCTCTTGTCTAGCCATGTTTTCAACACTAGTCCTTGGGGTATCACTTTCCTATTGTCTTGAAACATCTGGATTCCCCTCATTTCTTACTCCACAATCCAAGGTTTGTGAAGACTCTACATTCTCACTCTCAACCCAATCTTCTCCTAATTTCTTAAAAACCTGTAGTTGTTCAACATCATTTCTACTACTTCCTAGCGGAAGTTGGGCATAAAGTGTATATTCATCAATAGTATTGTCCATACGATTTTGGCTTGCAGTATCCCCTATTCCTTTTTCATCAAGCTTCTTAGGGTTCCCTGCCCCTAAGGCGAGTGTTCCTCTTATGAATTCTTCTTCTTCAACATCGATAGGGCTTGACCATGTATCTGGCACTTCTTCCATCATTGGCTATACCATGGTTTTATCCTTAGATCATTTTTATTCTACTTATTTCATCATGGCAATCCATTTCTCACATTGTTCTCTAATTTTCTCTTCATTTAGCTCAAGACTTTCCTCTTGAATCACAGGAGTCTTTCCCAATGTTTGCTTCATTTTTTCCGTATTAACTGAAGGGGGAGAGGTGAATAATTATGAAACCCTCTAAGATGCAGACCTTGTCTAAGCACGAGTGTGTGTTTTCATTCTCGCCTCTTCATCAATCATAGGTTGACCTTTTAGCTTTTTCGTGGAATAAAATGGCATCTTGTGCTTTACTATTACTTTGACCTTACTGGCCACAGTCTCTTTACATAGGCTAGTTGGTGCCAATGAAACTCTCTGGCTTGGGGCATTAGGAGTTCTCTCCTCAACATGTCCATTTGCATCTACTTTACCAGCTTTCCTCTTCTTTTTAGCAAGCTCCTCATACTCGGGTTCACCTTCTTCTCTTTATTTCTTCTTTATATTGAGTGGACATGTGGGCTTTATCCCAGCTTTTCTTAAAACTTTACGACAATCATCAATCCAATGTTGAGTGTACATCAAAACTTTCTCGGAAATATCCTCAACAATTACCATTTCTTTCTTTTCATAATCTGGATCTAGGATAGGTTCATCATAAATTTTATCTAAATTATAAATTGGATTCAACATCTCTCCATCATCTATATCCAACTGCTTTGGAATATCATGGAGTTTCAAAATCTTTGTTGATTGTAATGATAGCCTTTGATATGATCACTTCCTTACTTGGTGCTCGTCATCACAATTAAGCCAGAAATATTCTAGATTATGTACATGGGCATACTTTTTGGCTATTTGCTTGGTGAAATTTCCCTATGGATCATAATTCTTTCTCTGGAGTGTAAAGAACCCCAAATTGTACATCTTCAATTCTTCTTCACACATATCGACCTATTTAGCCACATTGCATTTGTAATTCCTGATTGTGATGGGGAATTTGACAATACATTTCTTGTGCATTGCCTTGAAAGGGCATGGGAAGGTTTCATTTGTCTCACCAATTCCAATAATAAAATTTTGTTTGTTGGGTACCTAGGAAACATGAAGGAGTATCCTTAGAATTCTTCCACCCTGATGTAGGTGAAAGTGGGAAATTGAATGTACTAATGCCCAAGCTGTTGAATAACACTTTGTTCTTCTAGAGACAACCTTTTAGCTTTGTCACCTTCCATGATCCTTACCAACTTCATAGAAAATGCATCATTAACCCTCTAGTAATGCTCCAAGTATTCATGGATGGTAATCTGGGGTAAATGAGCATTTATCAAATTATTCCTTGGTTATCTGCCCAAGGTACCAACTCTATTCAATCCTTAAATATTTTCCCTTAGGGAGTAGGAATAAATCACATAAGAGGACATAGAAAAACATAAGGACTGTGGGGACGTCATTATCTTTTCATGCAACTTATCACTGATAAAGCTTCCCCAATGAATTTGCACAATGCCTTACATTAATTTTTCTATGAGTATGAAAATCCAGGGTTTGAATTTACTAGCTTCTCTAAGTCCATATATCCTTCTCAATAGGGTTACGATGTCCTGAACATCTTGATTAAACATAGACCTCGTAATGGGTTTCATTTGTTTAGTAATCTCCTTCTGGCACCACTTTGCACTCATAGATCTTCTATTATGTTCTTTTGCACTCAAGTAGGTTTTGGCTAGTGTTTTCATATCCAACAGATACATCTGGGGAGATGTATGGAGCCTAAATGTATATATAATCCCTTTTATAGAGAGGTTTGCATAGACCCTTCTTTTTCAACGACCCTCTTGTCTAGGTCATAGCAATTTAGACATTCCATTACCAATTCAGGGGCTTATATTGTTAGTAGAAACCCTCCTGTCAAATGCAGCCCACTTGCAATAGCATTCTTTGAGCATTGAGAAGCATTCACTTGTTGAACCCATGTGATGAATTCAATATCAGAAAACCACCTTAGATGGGTGTCAGTAACTATCCCACCAACCGGTATGGCTTGCAAAGCAAAATATTCAAATTCCTCATCTAGGTTCCTTTTGGAAATGCTCATATTTTCCTGGATTTCTCGCATTATTAGCAAATATGTGGCTTGTGTGCGAGTTAGGGTTAAATTTAACCAGTCATTTTCAATAATTCATAAAACTTTCAATCTATAGTGTGGTTAAATTTACTTCAAAATAATCAGCATTTTAATTGTCAAGGGAAACACCATTTATCTTGAGACATGCATGCATAGAAAGACTAACAGAATTTCAATTATCTAAAACATACCTAGTTTTTTCAGTGATACGATTGTCTTTCAGAATGAAACTTCAAAACCCTAGGTAGTTGTGTTATTTGGTTTCTCAAGGTTTACCTTTCTTTGCACGCCACAATCTTGATCTTGATTCTTCAATGTCCTTACAAATTAGTAGTATAGTGCAACTTGGTAGAGTGTTATGAAAGCAACTGCATGCTCAAGGTGGTGCCAAGTACGTGTGTAGATTTTCACCTTCATTAATTTCCTATTTCAATGCATTAATTTCCCTAAATAAAGGTGCAATCATGGCAGGTTAGGATTCAAATCATGAAAACCTCAGTTTCTGTACAGGGCCCACCATTAAAGAAGATGGCGTAGAACGATTTTGTGGCACGCTCATGTCACTTTAATTCTTACGAGGCAAAGGCTTTATAAGAAAATCCACTTTTGGATACTTGACCGTTAACGATCATAAGGTTTGAATCCTGCAGTACCAGACCTTGGAAAGATTATCGGGAATCAAGAATTTTACCCACCAAGTTCATGAGAACCAGGTGCAAAGAGAGGACCTAAAACTGAGCTCAAGTAGAACCAAATTGATTAAAACATATTCACAGTAGAACCTCTAGTCTTCATTCTTCAGTTAAAGAAGAGCAAAAAAACCACCACCGAGCTAACTAGCAAAGAAAAGGGAATGCGCATACTAGGATGATTTATCCTAGTGACGACTCAACGGGCTTGACTTGCCGACTAGGCAAAAAAACTAAAACTTACCAAAGATACAATGTTCTTAGCGCAATCGCATCGGCTCTGGTACCCAAGGGTCCAGTAAATTGACAAGACTAGGGAAAAGAGCTTGCAATGTTCCAAATTTGGAAAAGACAAGGAATTAGGTAGGGACCAGGCAAGCTGAAACACAAACTTCCATTTTACCATTTCCTCCAAAAGCAACACACCCAAGCAAGAAAGAAAGGGAAAGCAGCAAAAAAGGGGGGTCTACATTTTTCCAAGGAGTAAAATGGGACGTGTTGTGAGACCACACAACATGGCTCATTGCTTTGTGAGAGAGATATGTCTTGTTACATGTTATCTTCATCACCCGAAGAGGCTCCCAATTCTTTAATAAACTTTTCAACAAATTTTATTGCCTCTTCCCTTAACTTCTCTATATCATTCTTATATTTTCCCATAAGAGTATTAACTCTTTGCTTTGTCTTGAATTTTAGGGCTTGCAACTGAGACAACTAAATTTTTTCCTCATAAGTTAATGAGGAACCAATCTTCTTCAAGGAAAAATATTTCATCTTTGCATCTTCTCCAACTTCCTCCTATCTTGTTGCACTTAATACTCATTTTAGCTCATCTAGAAACTAATCCACTACCTCACCTAGGCCAACATTAAATGTCAGTATGCATTTGAAAATTGCCTCTTTAATTGTTGCCTTATCTGCATTATTGGCATTTGGATACAATTCAACTATATCCTTCAATATTCCAAACTCTGTTATAGCATTGAACAGTGATCAAGCTTCAAGGGACTATGCTTATGGACCAAAGAGTTCTTCTCTTTCTTCTTTCCCTTTTTTGCACTAGTCTCTTCCTAAGAGACTTTTGATTTCCTTTTGCAGACCAATATTACTTATTTCTCTTCCTCTTCTTCTTCTAAACTGATATACTTATCTCTTTTTGTTCTTTCTTTCTTCACTTTGGAGCCTTTTGTTGCATAGGGAGGCTAGACGTGTCTATCTTATTGAGCCACCTATTTGTTTTGTTCTAGAGGACTTTAAAACAACAAGTGTGGAGCCTAAAGTCCTATCTACCATTCTTGTTCTCAGTGTAGTTAGCGGAGGAGCAGATGCGCCTTTAGACTTTGTTGCAGGATCCATAGGTGTACCAAAATCCCTTTCCAACTTATCTTTCATGTATCCAACCTTTTCTTCAATATCCTTCTTTTTATTTTCTAGGTTCTCGTCCACACTTCTACTAATCAATTTATTTGTTATCTCTTCATATGTACCAAACCTCTCAATAGTTGTATCTATAGGCTTGCTCAATACAAGCTCTACAGGGCAAATCCAATCGGATTCAACTACCTCATAAGGCAACTCCGACACCCAAATAGTTTTGGGTTCAACTGCTTCCATCTAGTAGTTATCTTTGCTAACCATAAATGTTATTCCATTCTTATACTTTTTCACAACTTTATCTGGAATTATTTCTCTCTTTCGCATTTGTTCTTGAAATATTTTGAAAAATCCCCACAACAATGAATCATGAGACTTTTTATCTACAAATCTCCTCAAATTATATATAATTTGAACAACTATGGAGATATTGTCTTGACATACTACATTCTTCACTTCGTGCAACTCATTGAGAAAGTAAAACATTAAGCAAATAATGAGTGTCATACCAAAAAGGGTACATTTTCTCCTTGTCCTCTGTAATCCAACAACTGCAATCGTAGGAGCTTACATAGATAAAATTATTTACCTCCTTTCACCATTTGATATGCAGTGTGAACTGTGGTGGTAGTAGCAGAACCTTCTTTATTTGTGTAGAATATCTTGTAAGAAATCAGCATTGAGGCATATTTGACTGTCAAATCTTTGATATCATCTATTGTTATGCCACACTTGTCAAATTTGGCTTTGGTAAGATTCATCACCACTTCATTCTTTACCACCTTCATTGGCAAGATAGGTTTTGTGGGGTTCAAGAAAATAACAATCCTTATTGCTTCTTTGTTTATCATATACGGTATTTCCAACCACATGAATTCATTGTGTATTCTGCTTAGAACAAACTTCACACATTCAGCTTCAAAATAAAAGTTGGGAAGCTATGTCCATACATCCAATTTTTTCTCTGACAAGCTGACATACTCTCATTTCAACCAAAAATCATCTCTAATTAGCACATTTTCCCTAAACTCCAACAACTTTATATGATTATATTCATCCATTTTTGAATCAATGTAAATTCACACATCTTTTATGTGCAACACATTTATAGGAACCCTACAAAATGCACCTTCTTTATTTGTTTCCATTGATTTGTGTGGGTGCTTCTTAAACTTAGGCCTTTTCCTCTCAACCACATCAACAACCTAAGGAATAAACATTATGAACTTCTCTGAACTAGGGTTTGCAAGAGATTGTAAATACCTTGTGGAATTTTGTCAGTATGGTTTCGTTCAACACTCCAGAATTGCTTCAAATTAAGTTTTCTCTGCTCTCCTATTTTAATTTCTTGAACACAAATTCCTTTAGAATATGCGACATGAAATATAAACACTTTACTCATGACCTAAACTATGCATTAAATGCAACAACAAAAAGATAGGTCAAAATACTATCAAGATTTCTCTGTATCATCACAGGCACTCCTAAATACTCCACAAATCTCTACATCAAGATATTTCTCACCAAAAATTTCATCAATGGACCAAGCATATCAACTGATTCATACACCAGTATGTTGAATACATCAGCAACTCATCTTTGGTAGGTGTTTGGAAAGTTTTCTATTAAAATTCCCCCTAAGCCAATGCTTTCTATCTAGTTTTCGAAGGAAACATCTACACCAGAATTTGGCACAAATTCATTTTTCACATCATTCTCTTCTTTTCTCTTCCAAATCTTGTTCATCTCCTTTTCTTCAACCAAATCAATCTTATTTTGTGAAATAGAGGGTTTCACATTCTTTCCTCTGCAAAACAAAGCTATTTTTCTTGGTTTATTATGTTTATAGCATATGATACCTTGTTGCAGAGCAAATTTACTTCTTTCCATTTTAGATTTGCATTTAGAAGCCTTATGCCCAAACACATTGCATGATTAATAATAACCATAGAATGATCAAGATACCATGCCATTATTATAACCATTTATCATCTATCTTCTACATTCACTAGCCTTATAACCAAATCTATTGCATGCATAGCATTGATCATAAAATGATTGAAAATTCTGATTCATCTTGCTTTTACATTCTATAGCTCTATGCCCAAATTTATTGCAAGAATAACAGTGGCTTTTAAAAGATGGATACCTTTGTGTAGTTGGTTGTCTGAGAGGAGGTCTCTTGAAATCTTTCTTATAGTTTTGGACATGTTTGATATTGCTCTTCTTATCTCCAATCTCCCTTTGTTCATTATTCTCCTCAACATTGTTTGGAGTCTAATTTCCCTTTGATCCCTCTCCTTTTTCAAACTCTAATCCTTCTTTGTCCTTATAAATTTTTTGACTAGCAAGCATATCATCAATCAAGGTGGACCTCTTCTTGAATGTGTCTTCTTGACTCTTTTTTTTCTCCAAAACTTTCTTCAAAGACACAATATCTTCTTCAAGATTTGAGCATTCTACAAACTTGTCTTTCAACTTGGCATTCAAGCAGTCTTCAACTCTTTTTCCTTCTTCAACTTGCACTTTCAGATTGTTAATTATCTCATTTGATTGTTTGAGTTGCTCATTTGTTTTCTTGAGTTGATATTTAACTTTCTTAACTTGATTCCTCAACTTCTTGATACAATCATTTGATTCCTTAATATTTTCTTTTAGATCTCTATTCCCGCATTCTGCTTTACCCACGTCATCAAGAGGAGATATTAGTTCTCCTTACATATCAACTTCACAGTCTTCTTCAGTGAATTCTTCCATTATAAGTTCTTATGAAGGGATGGGATAC
This sequence comes from Sequoia sempervirens, assembly GCA_007258455.2. Taxonomy (NCBI): domain Eukaryota; kingdom Viridiplantae; phylum Streptophyta; class Pinopsida; order Cupressales; family Cupressaceae; genus Sequoia; species Sequoia sempervirens. Next base: position 261,005,142 of record VDFB02086081.1, read on the forward strand.
TTCCTAGTTGTCATGTGTTCAATCTCCAAGATCTACTTCAGTTGTTAGAGAAATTGAAGGAACCTTGCTCTGATACCAATTATTGAACACTTGAAATATTGAGAGAGGGGGTGAATCAATATTCCCTAAAATTCAATACCTTAAACGTGCATTACAAAGCATCTCATTAAACTTGCAGAAATGGAAAGAAATAATATAAATCATACACCACAACAATCAAAAGATGAACACCAGATTTTACGTGGAAAACCCTTGAAAGGGAAAAACCATGGTGAGGATTAACTCACTATATATCATGACCGATTACAATAGACCACATTTTAAGGGACTCACTATCCATAAAATAAGAGGGCTCACTACCCAAGGAATATCACTTCATCTCAAATTACAAATGTACATATAAAATGGCTCAATGCTAGAGTTTGAATTGTCTATAAATCATATATTATGTTGAAACCACATTTCCTTTGCTTTTTCTTAGAAAAAATGACTTTAAGTAACACTTCATCCTTATTGTCACTCTTTATGCACATGCACAAGATTCAACAAATACCATTATGCTCTCTTTTTCTACAT
>VDFB02086081.1:261005817-261078253 GCA_007258455.2 Sequoia sempervirens
ATCATCTTGAAACACAACATATATCCTCTGCTACACATTTTTCCTACACTTAGAAGATTATGTCAGAGACCCTTGACATAAATAACATCATCTATTTTATTATTTCCATCAAAACTAATTGAACCTTTTCCATGAATCTTAGCAGATGTATCATCACAAAACTTAACAAGACCACCATAATACCTCTAAAGTTTAACAAACTTAATCTTATCACCCATCATATGATTTGAGCATCCACTATCAATGATCCAATAATTCCTCTCCTCTTGCATGAAAAGTAGTTACCATAGTCCCTTCAACCTTATGGCCTATTTTCAAAGCACTTTTCTTCACACATCTTTCAGAATTAGTATTATTAGTTCCAATATTTAAAGCCATGAACAATCATTCATCATTGTCTTGACCAGGATAGTCAGATTCTTCATTATTAGATACACCATTGTCTTTTTCCACATAATAACTCTTCTTGATAGATTTACCTTTATGATCCTTGTGTTTATCATTTGTAACTTTGATTGGACATTTATAAGCATAATAACCTATCTTTCCACAATTGAAACATTTAAAGGGTAACTTACCTCTATATTTACCAATGCCCTTTTTCAATCTCCTTACAAATTTTGCTTCCACCTCATCAAGATCATCTGGATCTAATTCATCATCCTTCTCTACTTTGCAAACTTTAAAGGCGGTTTCTTTCTTTGTAGCATCTTGACCAAATTCTTTCATTTCAAAAAAAGTTTAAGCACCAAACATCTGATCTCTAGAATAATTATCCAAATTTTGATCTTCCTCAAAAGAAAAGACTTTTGAACTATAAGATTTAGGAAGAGTTCTTAAAACCTTTTTCACAACTTCGCTTTCTTTCAGCTTCACTTTCATAGTTAACTCTTTCCTTATGTAATCTTATCATTAGCTCTTGGATAGGATCTACTTCCTTGGGTAGGAATCTAGGTCGCCAATCCATGCTTTCACTTAACAAGCCAAAGAACCAAGAAAAACAACTGAGTTGGTTCCCCCAAAGGTGAAATTATCAACACACATGCAAGTGTTGATCACTATCAAGTAACTAAAAACTGATAAGGTTTAGCTTCCCAATAGGCTAGCAAGAAAACTTCGCTCTGATACCACTGAAATGGCCAACCCTGTTCTGAGTTTTGACTTGAGATTTTTTTTTGCTCAATGTTTTCAATTTGGTATATGTTTTGTTTTATCAAACTTGTCTCAAAACATTGCATGAAATATGAAAGTATTTGAAAGAACACTTAATACAAATTTTACAAACAGCTTCTAAGCTTCATTTCCTCATTAATGAGCAACATAAATGGGATATGATCACCAATACACTACAGAACTATGCTTTTTTGAAATCTGATTAATAGCGGTGAGTTGTTTACATACATATAGCTCACAACCTTTGCTTCAACAATATACATAATGCATTTAAATCATTGTCTATTTTATCAACAATGCGACGATGCTTATAAGATCAAAGGCTCAACTGGAGTTGCTTATGAAGAATCTAGTAACATGCAGCCTGGGTTTGAAATTCTTCAGGAAACTTGCCCAAGGTTATTTCGAATGATGAGTGCGCCAGCAATAAATCTGGAGTCTAATACATTTGCCATACTTGGTAATGAGCTGCAGCAAGTCTGAACATGGTTGGGAACCTTGCAAATTTCCCACGTCCAGCAACTTCCACCTCAAATGACCCTCATACTAGTAGCATACGCCTCCAAACACCCCATGGGAATGCTATAGATGATAAACTATGCCCAAATTGATGTGTTTGGGCCTAAAATACTCACATCAGTATTGGACCTTCTCTTTTGCCTTGCTATAGAGTCCCCCACGACTACAAAGATGGAAGGAATGAAAGCTTAAAACCCAACGACCTCTTTCCAAGTGACCATGACCTAGAAAACTTCACGAATCTGCCTTGTTTCTTGACATCTAGGGTTTTGCTAGTCACAACCCTCTTGTAAACTCGCCAAGCCAGTAAGCACAATAAACAAACTCATTTTTAATGCAGATTAGGCAACTTGAGATGAGCTCCAGAAGGTGTTCGCCCAGGTCAAACTCAAGATGATGCACTACTGAAATGAAACGACCCAATAATTTGAGTGTGCAAAAACCCACACAGGTGCAAAGAGTGAATGGCCAGTGAAATAGATAACTTCCTTGAATGGCATATCAACTAGCTTCTGCTCATGCCCTCGAAATTGAAACAAAACCACATCCATACCCTGTAATCCATCACTAATCTTCAACTGAAAACCAAACTCAAAATGCAATTATCACCCAAGTAGGAGATCTTTATGATCTCCTTCACAAACCAACTAGGGTGGATCTCTCACTACCGAAACTAGTGCTAAAGATGAGGGTTTTCATCCTCAACAAGCTACAAACGTTAAACTAAAAACAATCCAACAGTCTCCTTAAGTTGCCAAATCTTTCCTTGTCCAAATGAGAGCCAAAATGAAGTTTATTAGAGAGAGGGAATTATGGCAACTTTAGGTTTGAAATGTTATTTTCCCTCCCAAAATCCAACGCCCAACTTATGAACCTTATAAATTTTAATGAATTAAAACATCATATTCCTCCTTGGGCATCCTTGCTCATCATAAGGAAACTATTTTGCACATGTGCGGCTCCTAAGAACAGCGCGTTCTGTCTCATTGGGCGCAAGGGTGCTTTCAGTGACCACTTGCACTGCCTCCTTAAGGTTAAAGTTGTTTTATGAAATAACCCAAGTGGATGATAAAGAATTAATAAATGTCAATCAGTATGGAATATCCCAGTGCCGCCATGAGAGAATAAACACTGTGGCCCTGGAGACCAGTCCTCGAGAATGGACACTTATAAAATGGCAACCCATGAGGTAAACTGATTGCTCTCACATAGGTAATCAAATTGACAAAGACATTCTCACTTCAGACGCCTTCCACACATTGCCCAAACAATAAACCCTACACTGCACTGCCGCCAAGACCAGTTACTAAATATAGTACTTACTAAAAATAGTGAGAGTCAAAACCGAACTAGCCCAAGGGACATCAAAAATGGGGACATTACAAATTCGTTCCAATAATGCTTTGATACTCCCAATTGTTTAAAATATGGTTGTTGAAACACTTGACTTATTACTTTCAACCCTTAGGTATATAACTGTTACATCTTTCTAAAGTCTTATGTCTCGGATTGACATGAGGATTGAATTGGATTGTGAACCTAAATACCAACACATAAACTTAAAATCATTATCTTTAGTTTTGTCCCAACATGGGTGTTTTAAGTTAACAAACTTATGCATGCTAGTTTAGATGCTTAGTGGCACTATTTGAAATGAATAACATTAGCATAGCTACGAAAAGAAATAATAAACAGCAAATGTCACAAAAGTTAGGAACAAATAACAATAAGGAGCAACCATCCATAGAGGTAGCTTTTAAGTTGAATTATGCATAGTAGTTTTCCCATACTCTTCGTTTGAGGTATAAAACACAACAACATCAATTGCTTTTTGTAGCCCCTATTGCAATTCCCTTTGAAATATAATTAAGTTTTCTTGGCCTAGAAAAGAAACTCCAATAATAGCATCTAAGATTGGAACTCCTATTCTAAACACCTAATTTCACAAAAGCTAAGAATAGATAAATCAATAAGAAGACTCATGTAGAAGCCACTTTTAGTTGGAATTATGCAAATTTGTTTTCCTCTTTGTATAAGGTATAAAATCTTGGAACGTCATTTGCTTGTTGTAAAGCCTATTGCATTTCTCTATTTGAAATATAAATAGTGGTTTTCCCATACTTGTATGAGGTATAAAATGTGGGAACATCATTTGCCCATTGTAAAGCCTATTGCATTCCACTTTGAAATATATTTAATTTTTTTGGCCTAGGAAAAGAAACTCCAATAATATCATCTACAATTGGAACTCCGTTCTCATAACTAATTGTCTATATCAAATAAAGAAATGAAATAACTGTCGCTCTCAATTAAAAAGTGGTAACCATTGTTGGTTAAACTTAATGGAATTAATATTGAAAGATGCTCATATCAATCTCATTGTCAATTTGATAGTTCAACCTCAATTTCTTTATAGAGTCATAACTCTGATAGCCTTAACATAATTTGATTTTGTATTATTATCTCTAAATCAGTTCCCAATAAATTTAGGAAGCTTCACCCTTTTTGGCCTAACTTACACACACTTGGGGAAACTAATAAAATATCATTTCTAGAAGGCAACTCCCTTTAATAAATCTAGGTACTATGCATTGGCAATTTAAGGGCAGATTTCCATGAACAACATATTCAGGTGCAATTATTGTTAAATTCCAATTAATTAACTTTTCCATCCTTTACCTTAACAAACTACATTTTAAGCTTTAGAAACATTTAAATGTCTTCCATTCACTGGTATTTTATGCACTTTTAATTATTCATTTTTTCTTGTCCAATGCAAGGTCATAGCAAGGTGGATTATGATTCCCATAACATGAGAAAGATAGGTTGGCATGGCCAACAAATGGGAATAGAAAATACATTTAATGGAGCAAAACATGCAAGGAAGGAACTAAAGGTAAAATTTGCAAGGAAAAAGTGTATGTTTCAAATTATCATAGTTCCACAGAGTTTCCTGGCGAGCGGGTGTGGGGACAAGTTTCGAGGACGGGGGGACCAAGGGCCTAAGTTTGGCGACAGCAGGGGGACGTAACGAGGTGGCAACAGAAAGGGGGGCAGTGGTGATGTCAAAATACATATAGTGCTTGAAAAAATAGTTATAAAAAGATGTATAAGAATTACAAATGTAACTTTGGCAAACTAGTTTTAAACATTTGAATTTTGAAGTGAACATTAACTTGGTGTCACTCCTCTTCTTGCTCTTCGTCTTGCTCCTCCTCAACCCTCTTCCTCTTCATTCTCACTCTTTCACCTTACACTTGCAACTCTCACTCTCTCTCACACACACTATTAGCTTCTTGTTGATTTGTAGTTGTGAATTAATATGAGGATAGGAGGCAATTTTATAGAGTTTGTGGGGTTTGGGTGGATCCCATAGGCCATTAGGGTTCAGCCTTGGGCATAGAGTTCAAAAATAAATTGATTGTTTTATAAAAATTGTTTTTTGGTTGTTTGGCAGAAGGAGACTCCTAAGCATCCCCAAGATAGTTAGGAGACTCCTAGGATTCCCCAATGTCTCGGCGATGTTTCAAAGACGACACTAGTGGTGGGACGCCGCCTCCTCCCCCCTCCCCCCCTTCCCAAGTCCCCAAGTCTCTGAGACATCCATGTCCCAAAAACACGGGGTTTTTTTTTAGGGAGGGAGAGGGGGCACATCCCCATGGAACACTGTAAATTATTATAGTGGGCACAAGACATGGAAATTATGTGCATGAAAAAATAGAGGCCAATGGATGGCTTTTAGGTAGAGCAAATCATATCAATAATTAAGATACCAATAACAGATTATGAAAAAGATGGATAACAACAATCGGGTGAGAAGATGACTTTAATGAGTATGAAATGAACTGGTGAATGAGGTGACCAGAAATAGTGCTAGCAATGAATATCTTTCGAGTAAGGATGCAACACAACCACTTATGGGTCTGGACTAGTAGACAGCTATTATATGCCCATATAAACCTTGGCCTGATATTTCATCAATAGCTTGTATTATGGTGTACGGACCTTTTAGACCCTTTTTCTTGGGCCCTTCAACCCTCTCCATTGGGAACATTGACTACCCATAGATTTGATAAACCAGCTATATTTTTTGCCCATTGGAAAACCACATTGGAGTTCAATTTTATGTTCTACTACAAATGAAAACTAGGTAGCTTTGGAATAACTAATTATAAGATACTATATAAAAATGATGCTCTTGAGTAATAGATATTGGCATTTATTATTTTGTGGCAGCATGATATCTTCCTGTTTAGAGAAAATGATCTATATATGGTAATCATGTCATTCATGAACTTTTGTGATTGTTGCTTTATTACTACTGATTTTTTTATTATTATTATGTATGTAATAATTTAAATTATTTAGCTGCATTAGAAGCTACCCCTAAGATTGACACTAAGAAAAAGCAATGCATTTTAGAATTCATAATCATTTGATTATTTTGAATGAATGAAAATGGGAGAATGAAGATATTCAGCTCAAACTTAAAGTTTTAAATATCACAATAAATAAATTAAGAGTTTGAAAAGCACTAGCCAAGCTACAATACTAAAGGAAGGTCAACAGAACCTTTGAGGGGCTAATAGCTCATTGCTGGAGCTCCCCAGCAGGCCAAAGGGAGGACCGAGCTGCTCCATACTTTTCAACAAATACCAATTAGACTGATAATTAAAACAACAGATCTCAAAATCAACTATAAATTTTAATGACTACCGGCAGTTTTCCATATGTCAATGTAGATGATAGGTAATGCTTTAAACCCAAATTGGATAACTCCGATACTGAAATACAGTAATTCATAGTTTGCCAATGATTCATTATCATCATACATTAAGATTAGCAATGTGAAACTTAATACTGTATAAGATTTCACAATAAGTAGACATACAATATTAACTCAAAAGTATACACATTGAAGATTGAGAAAGATGCATATCATTCATAGTTTGGACTTTGGAAGCATTACATAAATATTTTAGCCACCCCAGCTATGCAGTAACCAGATCAGTGATCAATGCCTTTCAAATGAGGCCCCAGAATTGTCCTGGCATAGAAGTGTCTCTCAGTGTAATGTAGATTTTTTGTAGCTCTATAATCATGATAGAGGATTGATCAATTAAAGGCAACAAAATAAACTTGGTTTACCCCAGCTATCATCCACCAATAAGTCACAGAAGCAATCATTAGCTATAGATGCAAACTAATCATGTCTAAGTCGTTGTACATAGCTACGATGAGAACATACAATTCCCTTTCAATGTCACTAACTGCCCAGTCAATAATAGTATTTTCAACCTGCAAACCCAATAATTGATAGATATTCTATTCCAGTTGGTATTGGCCCCATTTTCTACTTTTCAACTAAGGTCCTCAAACACAATCTAAAATTCCAAAGGCTTCCAAGCAAAAACCAAGTGAAAGACATGAATTCAAAGCTCATAAAGATAAAATACTTCACTTTCACCTCCTCAGGAAAGTGATTGAAACTTTTAATTCAAATTTAAATTATAATGGTCCAATGAGCCATGGTCGAGAGGCAAAGGGCTTACCTAAGTCAAGTTTAAGCGCCACTAGGCATGCTTTCAATATTAAAGCAGCCCCATTAACACAATTTACATCCAAACACAGCTAGGTGTAAGTCCACTATGGCTCTCAATTCACAGTAAAGCCAAAAAGACAGCACATACAACAAAGAGAACAAAAAGGTGGCTGCTGAAACTGATTAATTTACAGTTGTATGGATTAAATAGATGTACAAGGATGAAGGTGTTTATTGGTTGAATAACAAGAAGTGCATCTGAAAAGAAAATAAATAATTACAACGATACAAATATTTAATTAAAATAGTGATTTTCATCATTTCCTCCCTGCTGAGTAAAATGAGTCTAATTCTATATTAGATGAGAAAACCTTTTGCATAAGCATCCCCAAAGAACCATTTGACCTATGTCGATAGAGAACATTTGCAAGTAACTAGGTAAGTAAGTGGATTGCTTCTTCAGTTGACATGATTCGAGCATCAAGCAAATTATTGCCAACCAAGAGTTGTTAAAAATATGAATTGATAACCATATCAGTGATGAAAACGTGCTCCAAGTAGATGCTTTTACAACTCAAATTGGCTCACATTGACAATGTTGTAGATGCCAAGTTGAGCTGGAAGATCTAAGCTGGCCAAGTTCTTGGAGAATAGTACAATTCAAATACCTAATGGGCTTCAGCTTCTGATGTTTGCTGTGAAACTTTTGTTTAACAAAGTGAAACCAAACACAATCACCAAATTGGAAAGAATTAGGTACTTGATGACAATCATGGAGTGCCTTGAATTTGGCCTGATACTGCAAAAGAATGCAAAGAAATTTTGGTGTAAAGATTGGCCAAATTCTGTTGAAGGCGAGAACCTTTGTCTTACTCCCATTTGTAGGATGTATACGGAGCTAGAAAGGCAACCGAAAAGTCAAATATAGAAATGATAGTGAATGGAAACACAAAATTTCTCCACATACTTGAATAACAAGTTGACAACTAGTGCATCATCAATTTCCTTGGTGCACATTATAAAGATTGTCAATTTGGAGAACTGACACACAACAACAAAGATGCAGTCACATTCGAATTGAGTCATACCGCTAATAAAATTCATGGAAACAAGTTCATACAGTTGAAAATATATCAATCATCATGAAATAACTTGAACTACCCAAAAAAATGGCAAGCCTAAAATCTGACTCGGACTTAGGATTCAAGGCTCAACAAATTTTCCAAACATTAAAAAAATACATAAATTGTAAAATAATCTTTAAAAAATGCATAAAACTGAATTTAGAGAACTCATAAGTAGGTTTCCTTCATTTATAGATCAAAACTTGAGTTCAATATACATCACAATGTTGTATCATATATAAAACAGTTCACATAATCAAACTCAGCAAACCAAAAACTTCCAACTCGACAAAACTTGGCTACCTAAAAAAATATATTTAAATTTCTTAAAAAAACAGATTTTATGCAAAATACAATTTAAATGCAAACCCACTTACAAACAAATTTATCAATCAAATATCATAGATCATGTGATCAGGAATCAATTCCCAACACATGTGATAGAATTGTGCAATAGGGTAAGTAATGCTAGTAGTGTTAATGAAAAGAAGCAATCAAACTCAGCTTCAAGTGGCATGAGGGAAGAAATCACATGACAAAGCAATTGTTGCCGATAGAGATCAAGGCATGCAATCTGTAAATGTTTTCAGTGGCAAATACCTTGTAATCATGTGACATAATAGATATTTGATGGCATTAGTTATCAATTTGCATGAATACCTTCAAATATGTTGGCAAGGACATATATTTCGTGCAATTAGGCACTAGAACACTAATAAAACAACTGATTTCGTGTGACAAACAAAAAAGCACCAGCAATGATCCCTAAACCAGGTGACAAAGGAACGAAAGTGGGCATTCATGAAATCGTGTGAATACCTTAATTTTTTCAATGTAAAATCCATGTTGAAACCATGTTCCCACACCATAGCTATCTCCCACAAGTTTTATGTAATTGCAAGTACTCGCACAAGTTTAGCCCCAAAACTTGCCAATTGACTGTAATCTTTATTGGGGAAACCCAATGGAAACAAAAGCATACAAGTACTCAACATGTAGTTGAACTATGATATATAATAATCAATATAAATAAATATTATCTGTATTTATAATCTACAAATTTCTTCTATGACTAAAGCTTCGAAGTGGTTGCATGGGTGCCCTTGAATTGGATGGTATTGATTCCTATTGAGAAACAATATCATCCTCACCCTCAGCCTCAAGCATATGATGTGCATCTGATGGGCACCATTGATACCTTTCCCTCTGCCTCCTCATGTGCCACTACATCTACTACCCATTATGTTGTCTCCCTCTCCAAATCAGCAATCTCAATTGAAGAACACATGGACTCCACATCATCAGCAATCCAATCTGAAAATAGAGCAATGTCATCTAGGTCAATCGCCTAATTTGTCTCCTACCCCTCCACCTTCTTAGCACGCAAATGAAAGTTTTACTGCACAAAGACAAGGTCATTCATATGCTTTTCGAGTCAGCTTGTTGCATTTTTTTGTGTGAATGGCCTCAAATGTGTTCCAATTGCGCTCGCATCTAGAAGTGCTACATGGTTGAGCCAAGATGTGGATGTTGAGGGATTGAAGACTAGGTGTCATTGCACCAAAAACTTCTTGCCACAAATCTAAAAAGTAGTGAACTTTTGAGATAAACTAAGATTAACCATTAAACTTAAGTCTTAGTTAACACATTTGTTTTTAAATCTAGTTGCAGAATCATTCTCCTTCAAATGATTATAGGTGAAGAAAACAACCACCTTTCTATCCCCTTATAAATCTACAACTCTGTAATATCCCCTCTTGGTTGCACGATAATTTTTACGATTCGTTTTCAGTTTGACCTATGATATCATTTTGTAAAACATATTGCATGCTAAATATCTGAATGATCAATGAATAGAAGTTTGCAAATAACATGTAATAACAATAGCAAGTAGATAATGTCATTCATAACAGTATAGAAGTTCATCTAATACACCACAATGAGATTCAATGCTTTCCACCATACATTTCTGAGAAAATAGATGACAGAAGTTTATATATTCACAGCAATACAGATTTCAGTCTATTAATGAACTGGTTTGAACCTCATTTACAAGACATTCTGAACAATAGATTTGCAGCAATACATCACACACAATTTGCAAACTACAACGGCATATAAATACCAATTTAGATACTTGTGAGCAGGTCGATTCTTCTCCAGATTGCCACATCCTACAGATATGATAGAGCAGCAGCTAACTGTAGCAGCAGTTCACACCCAGCTACTTCTTGTTGCCTTTGCCAAACACAGAAATCATGCCCAGCAACCCATGCAACCCCCTTATCAGCAAATGTTAGCAGGAATATTAATGGCGTGGGGTTTACTTAGACCTGTGACCTCCTTCAGGGTGCCCACGACTCACTGCAAGGGCTCATGTGGAAGCTACAGTCTGAAACGCCACCCTTATGCCAGTAAAAACACCATGCAAGATTGTTAGCGTTACAATTCACACCTCTAGAGTGCGTATTGGCAACAAACAGCTATGCACAGTATTAACTGCTCTTCAAATTAGGAGGGGAAGCTCCCTCTTTTGCTGATATGTGTAAAAAGTAAAGTATTCTAAAATCCTATCTTTTTGACTCAGTTGGTAAAGGCACAAGGTTAAGAAACCACATACATTGCAGCTAAGGTTTTCTCTGGTTTTGCAGATTCTTAACTACAACTAGGCTAATGCTAAAACTATCCTATTTCCTCGAGAAAATTAGAGCATGAGGACTTAGGAGCAAGTGGGAATGATTGACGATAAACTTTATATCAGGATTCTCAGGGAGGAGGAACCCCTATCCGAGGTGTAGGCTGATATGAAGGTTATTGGAAAACGGCAAGCTAGTTCTCAGGATTCCCAAGAAGGAGGAACCCCTATCCGAGGTGTAGGCTGAAAGTAGCTTATTGGCAACAACACTTAAACAACAGTCTTTATTTCTAAATTCCCAAGGAGGAGGAACCCCTATCCAAGGTGTAGATATGAAAGAAAGTCTATTAATACCAACATCAAACGATAAACTTTATTTCTAAATTCTCGAGGAGGAACCCCTGTCTAAGGTGTAGATATGAAACAAGCTTATTAAAACAAATAAATATGGGACAGCAAATTGCATTAAGGACCTATCACACAAATGAACGGTCAACCAGCTTTATATTAACAGAGTGAACCAATACACAATAGCAATATTGCACGGCAAGGTGGGCACAGCAATTTGTTATCACAGCAAAAGTTAAAAATACAATGAGCAAGGGTGCTCTTATTTATAGAACCTCAAAGGAGTAGGGAACCCTAAAATCTCCTTGAGTTGACATCAGTCTTGCAAGCATGCAAGATTTATTCTTAAGTCTAAATGTATGCAACTTAATAGTTAACCGGAAAAACTACCTCAATTAGCTAATTCTAAACTAAACTAAATGGGCGTTTGCAACACACAAGTCCTTATTGATATGAGAGTTAACTGATAACTAACATCATTCAATTGAATCCTAACTGAAAGTTCCACATAGGTGACTCCAAAATAGACGTGTACAAAGGTGGGACAGCGAATTAACTTGGAAAGAGGCATCAAGTTAACTGTTGTGTCAAATGTCTATCTTGAAGAGGTGGGACGTCCTGTCCACTGGTTGTGATCTCGAGCAATTAACTCCTCCAAGAAATTGTTAAATGCCTCATCATCTGGAGATCGTCACATGTATCAACTATCAATTCACTGCTTGTCAGCAACTTGAGCAATCTTAGAAATATCTGCATACTTAAACTGATAGGTTACTGACTGGTAACTCTGGCGGCTCCGTAACTAGAGTGATGGCCTCTATTTCTTTTGCAGCTTTATGCTTCTAATGCTTTTGATGCTCTCGACTCTTTTCACATTTTTCTCAATAGAAGAGTATTGCATGATGAAAACACGAAGTTTGACTACGAATACTCTAGCTATGAGAAATGCTCCTAAACTCGCTGCGCACGTAGAATTCCAATGGTATTCAACCCTCTAAACTGGCCTTGGAAAGCTATTAGCTATATGAGGTATGAAACCATGTGGACTTTGAATGACTATGCCTATCAAATTGTCTGAATCAACCCTGCGGATGCACTTTATGCAAATTGGTATCAACTTTTCTTATGAAATTGTGAATTAAGACCGATTTGGTCTTGAATTCAGTTTGAGTGAACCGAATTCTGAAAAACTAGCCTATTGACTGTAAACACGGCTATGTTCTGACCATAGTTGGCAGACTCGCAGAAAACTCGGCGAGTTTTCAAAAACTCGCGAGTTTTTTTTAAAAACGAGTTTTTTTGAGAAAAACTCGCGAGTTTTTGGAGAGTTTTTTGAAAAACTAGTTTTGGCTCGCTAGTTTATTAAGAGGCGAGTTTTTGGAGTTTTTTTTAAAAAACTCTCCAATTTTTCCCTTGGCGAGTTTTTTGTTGGGGCGAGTTTTCCAACTTGGTTCTGACAACTTTTCCGGTGAGGCTAAAAATAACCTGTCGAGGGGCAATTTTTACCAAAAATTCCAAGATGTGAGTTTTGTAGAAAATGTATTTCTAAGCAAACCCACAACGTCAAAAATTCAAAAAAATTCCTTTCACCTTGGCATGCAAAGATTTTTTGAAACAAAAGTAGCAAGGGCAGCAGGGGCTGCGAGGGCAATTTTTCCCAAAAAAATCTAGCATATGGGTTTTGTAGAGAATGAAATTGTAAGTCAACCCAAATTATCAAAAATTCAAAAAACAACCTTTACTAAGGCATGCAAGAGATTTTCAGTAACAAAAGCTACAAGGGCAGTAGGGGCACTAGAGACTATTTTTCCCAAGAAAAACTAGCATATGGGTTTTGTAGGCGCCAATGAACTGAACAAACCCAAATTCTTCATTTTTCAAAAATTTGATTTTTCGGCTGACATACAAAAGAATCATTAGAAAAAAGCACAGTACTTCAAAAATGAGAAGTATAGGGGCTATTTTCTCGAAAATTTCTGGAACATGGGTTTTGCTACCAATGTTGTGTTGAACGAACCCAGATGACCAAAACTATGAAAAATTGTCGTTTGCTTGAACATGCGAGAGAAACCCTAAGACAAGGATAGAAGAAGTTTGAGAGAGAGAAGATAGAAATTATATTTTTCCTCTATAGAATGATGCCTATGCCTTGAATGAAGTTCGATGAAGTCTGGAATGCATGCACTGAAAAGATGAAGTCTAAAAATAATTCCTTTGAGCAATCTGGACCTAGCACTACGAAGAACACTGAAAAATATCACCTGTAGCACCTTCAGATCCTGCTTGTACGAGAAAATATGTGTTTTCCTTCAACTGTGATGAAGGAAATAGGCACCCAAGTGCTTTAATGAATAAATTTCATGAATTAAGGCGTTACCTTTAGTTAAATCCTAAATTTTAGGATGAAATAACCTCATTGGACCTCAATTCAGTTAACTAGATGAAAATAAAACCCTAAAATGGCTGCCACCATTTCATGCACAGAGAAATTCACCACATGCAAGAAACATGAAGTCATTTTGAGGTGAACTTAGAAGTGAAACTGGAGTTTTAATATTATTTTAAGTTGAGTTCAAAAACTCCTCCATTATAGAGCGGCTAATGCACTTGAGTTTCAAAAGTCAAAGTTTGACTTTAGGCGCCAACTCTCTAGACTAAGAAACTTTTTCAAAAACAGCCTTTGCAAACGTCACTGAAGCCTATGTTTGATCATTGATTTTGAATGACTGATGTATCAGTAGACTGGCTAACAGTTTCGTTGAAGAGCAGGATCAAAACTGACAAGTAGCTTCTTGAGGTTGCAAACCCTAATTCTAACTTCTGAGCCTTCAAAATTTTAGGCGCCCCTAGCCTCCAGGGGCACTTTTCCTCATCAGACTTAGTCAATTTTCAAGCATTTTCATCATTTTGAACTTGATTTTTACCTCCATTCTGCAACTCCCAGCACTTGACAAAACTTCAAAGCTGACTGACAGGCTCACTGCGGAGCTGGCTTAATTCTGAACATGATCTCCTAGAGAGCACAAACCCCAAAACCTTCATCTAACAGGGGAAAATCTTGGGCGCCCCTGGCCTCCAGGGGTGCTTTTATTGCCAGACTTAGCCATTTTCACAATGTGTTGATTCTTCATTCAACCTTCGGCTGTCCGCTACTGACAAGTCTTCTAACCTAGCTGAGATATGTGATGGAAAGCTGGAAGCATCACGGAAAGGATGAGCATTTGAACTAACCCAAACAACTGCATTTGAGAGCTCAAAACCCTAGGCACCCCTAGCCTCTAGGGACACTTTTGTGCTCTAAACTGATATTTGACAATGACTTTTATCCTTCTATTTGACTCTCAATTCAGGCATTTTGGCAACTCAGATTCATCCGCTAACGTACTCGTTGCGAAGCCTAATCAAGTCTGAGACAAACATCTTAGGTGTCATTTGCTCAAAAAACTACACTTAGTGCCTTAAAATTTTGGGCGTCCCTGGCCTCCAAGGGCTCTTTTCTCTACCAATGTTAGTCAAATTTTCACCAATTTCATTTTCTATGTTCTCCATCTAATCTGCAATTTCAAGCATTAAATAGGTCTCGTAGACTTGTAACTGGATTCATCACGAAGCTAACAGGATGTTGAGCAGATGCCTTGAAGAAGACAACCTCTGAAAACCACATTTGGTTGCCCAAAATGACGGGCGCCCCTAACCAGCAGTGGTGCTTTTGCCTTGGTGATCTTTAGTTCAACCTCCGTTTACATGTCCATTCGCTCAACCGCTACTGCCATTTGACAAGTCCTACGAACTGGCAAACAGATCCATTGCGAAGCTGGGCTGAAGCTGAGAAGATCATCTAGAGATAGTCAATGCCAAAAATTGACATCTAATGCCTTGAATTCTTGGGAGCCCCTAGCCTACAGGGCTCGCTTTTATTTCCAGACTTAGCCATTTTTCAAACATGTTGATTCTTTGTTCAATCTGCAAATTCAAGTGTTAGACAGATCTCTTGGACTGGTTGGTAGGCTCATCGCAAAGCTGACAGGATTCCGGAGAAGACCTCTTGGAAGTGAAAAATCTCAAAAAGTTGATTTGGGCCCTTGAAACCTAGGGAGCCCTATCCTCCAGGGGCTCTTTATTTCCAAAGTTAGAAAAATTTTGATGATTTCCTCGATGAAAAACCCCTCCGTGACGAAGCATCATTTTGAACATATATCGCCATAGAATCTTTGTTGCAACGTTTTAAGCTTAGATTTCGACACCTAGTATCTAGCCATCTACCATTGACAACCTCAAAGGTTCTAACTTTTCCCCTGAAAAAGTGAAAACAACCTACCAGACTTAAACTGACTTTTTCCTGATTCTGACTTCACCACTATGATCGTGACGTGAAATAAGTCAATCAAAATAATTTTCAGTCAATTCTGACAAGATCCAATTTTTAGGGTTTTTCCTAAAAATAGGGGAAAACCCTAATTTTCAAAAAAAAAATTGCTAGTATTACCTAGACAATAAACCCACAAAAAGCCCATAATTCGTTTGAACAAAAACTGACTTTTGACAACAATTTTACAATGATTAGACCATTTAATCAAAATGCCTTAATGAAGCAAAAATTTCATTTTGGGTACAACAAGGATATAGAAGATGCCAGGTATTGCATAAATAGACGCATCCAGGCTTGGAATGACAGTGGGGTATTTGCTCAACTTCCAATATGCATCAATAAACCTACTCAAACCTGCACACAAACCAGTACAAGCTTAATCCCTGACAACAACAGTATGAATGCCTCTAAATCCCCACACCCAGACTGAAGACCTTCAGCAAATTCGTCCACCATATAAATGCTACAAACAGGTCGACCAGCATGTATGAAATCTTTAATCTTGAAATATGCAAATGAAGCACAAGCATAGACTCTGAATGAATCTATCAGCTATCACCCAGAGAGAATCATTCACCAACATGGATGACATTCTTCAAGAGGGGTTTCGTCCTCCAGAAGTTTGAGATGAACCAAGTTCAACCTCCAAAACCACAAGGGGTTTCAATTAGAAAAATAGAATAAACTGAACATACCAAATGAGCTCTCAATTGCCCTTTTTAGGGAACTTTCCAAAAACGCCTTTTTAAAATCACTTTAGTAATTTATTAAGCCTTTTAACTCCAAAAAGTGATTTATTTTATTTCAAAACATTTCTCGGCACCTAAAGTCACTTTCAGCATCCCAACATTTAAAACTTTTCATCCCAGTTCCAACGAGCTATAACACTAAGGTGCCCCCTTAAATATTTTAATTAAATAACCTTAGAGAAATTAATTAAATACAATTCATTAATACATCCAAATTATAGAAATGATCGAAATGCATCAGAATCGAAAACCGAGTACGCATGAATGATCCCGATGATGAAAGATGATGAACGAACTGTTAGTGTTTTGTAGCGGCGGGAGATATTTTCTCCTAAATATAATTAACTCAAGGCAGGTCGGCCTTTGTTTTATAAATAAAATTTGTATTTTTCTAGGTCGGCCCTAGAAAGGAGGTCACCTAGCTTGGTATTTAAAGGGGATAGAGTCCTCTCATTTTGGCATCAATCAATTCCATTTCAATTCACATTCTTCAGCAGCAGGTTCGCATTCTTCAGCAGCAAATCCGTTTCAAGAAGAAGTGACATTATTTGTGTCTTCAAGATTCGCTTCAAGGAGAAGTGTTATTATTCATTGTATTAGACTCGACCTTTTCGAGGGCCTGATTTTGTGTGCAATTTCTGCACTTATTCTTCTGATTTATAAGAGAATATTTTGTTGGGTTTTTCTCCTTCGAGCAGGAGGGTTTTCCCAGGGTAAAATACTCTGTTCATTGTTCTATGTGTTGAGTTGTTTGCTTATTGCATTTCTGATCCTAAAACTAACATGGACCTGACCGTGTGGCTTACTATAAATGGTTGCTCCCTCCAAAAATCCTAGAGCCCAAACTGAAAGTTGGAAATAGCATATGAAAGCATCGTAGAACTCCTCTAAACCATCTGAGCTCACTAGTAACATCAAATTACCACTTTGATCAAGCAGACACAAACCTAGAAAGTCATCTCCAACTGCAGAGCAAGAGAACCCTAAAATAAGAACATTGCAGTCCTCCCTTCCCAAAGATTACTTGTCCTCAAACAATGCCAACATAACCCAAAATTCAAAAGACTATACCAGACTGAAGCCAAGAACGATCCCAAAGTCCCAAGTCAACATAGGAGATTTGTAGTACCACCCTCTCAAGGCATTGACTTGCAAGGTACCAACAAAAGAGACCTCTTGAAAACCATTGATAAAAAGAGCAATTATTGCAAGAACTCGGTCAACCCCTCAGAGAATTGCTCTTCTAGGAAACCAATCCAAGGCACCATAGGAACAAGCTCAAGAAAGTCAACATCGGCTCTCTCGTTCCCAACAACTACAAAACTACAAACCAATGTGATCCCAAGGTTCCAAGTTAATCTCATAAAGGAATCACCACGTTGGCATTGCGCCACTCTGATCATAATTGCCTGACCATCATGCCCATGCTACATTCTCCTCTCTTGGAAGCTTGAAAAGTAATCATCATTAAATCCCATACTGAAATACCAGAAAAGACTAAAATCCACATCAAGAGACATATCCCACCAAGGCATCTCATTGAAGTTCAAAGCTACAAACTCACTACTAGACTCAATCCTAGGCAATAGAATCCTAGGCAACAGAAAAGGAAATCTTCCCAACCATAACATATAAACCTCAGCATATCACCTTGTGTTGTTCCTAAAATGAAGCTAATCAAACACTGTCAAGGGGCTGGTAAAGAAGATGTCAGCAAAATCATGTCTAAAATTAGCCATCCAGGAAAAGCCTCTACAGCCACAAATTGAAAAAGTATCAGTGACAATCTCCAAGTGTCAAAGGGGGAAGCCCAAATACTCCCGCACACCCAACATACAGGAAAATCTCCCACAAGAGGTTGCATCGTAGCCTACAAGAGCTCAAAATCTATCTGCCCATGGACTAAAATCACTAACAATAGTGTGGAAAGGCAGGGGCAGCAATCATCAATATGAAATCCTTCTGAAAACATAGGAGTCAAAAGTATGGAAGTAGCTGAAAAGTCATCTCCTATGAATAGATCATCTCTACCAATCAATGCTAACCACCAATTTCTCAATTGTTGGTCTAAAGAAGCCCGCCAAAGCATCTACGTGACATGAATTGTAGTCCAATGTAAAATGATTGGAAAGTGGGCAGCAGTATCATTACTGAAACTTAGCTCACAATTCCAATCCTGACTCAACTCCATACTGTTGGGAACTACACCAGGTTCCCAAATCCTATGATCGACTCCAATGTCATCACTAGAATCAGAAAGAGCTCCATCATCCCACTTGAAAAGTGGATTATCAAAAGAAGACTCGGTATCCATCTCAAACAATGGATTATCAACTAGTTGAATAATATCATTATCCTCATGCTCAACCCAATTCTCTTGCTGGTCCAAACTCCCAGTTTTTTATTCCTTTGGGAATAGCATAAAATAAAAATATTTATGAATGTTATCAAGCTCTTCAATTACCTACTTGATTTCTTTAGCCCTTTTTCTATTCTCTTCTTCCCTAAATTGTTTGGCCACATAAAGCTGATCTTCTACTTCAAGTAATGCATTTTGAATGTTGCCCAATGAATTTTTGGTCGATTTAAGGTCATTGGTGAGCTTGTCAACCTTAACCCTTAATTCCTTGGATGTAGATATAGCCTTATCTGCAATCTTATTAGCCACATCTCTATCTTTAATCATATTCAAATAGGCCGATTTCATGTCTCCCACTGTGCTCTTAATGTTTTGCAAATCAGCAAGGGAAACTATTTGTTCACACTGATTTCTTGGTATCTTTTGGATGAGATTTTCAACAAGACTCTTCATGTCATCCAACTTAGATAATGTTTGCACTTCATTTTCAAGTAACACCATTAATTGTTTCTTCCAAGTTTCCTCATTAAAGTCAAGACCACGCAAGTTTTTAGTGGTCTGCTGTTATGATGCATATAAAAATCAGAATTTCCTTCATACCTTACAATGGTGTCACCATGGCTGCCCCAAGTCTCATATGCCTCTTCTTCAAAGTTTGTCTCATCTTCGTCACTAGGCCTCCAATCAAAATCAGCTCCATGCAAAAACAATTCTGATTTGCCTTCAAGATCATACCTCTCAAAATCAATTCCCCTTATGGCATCCTTTTCGCATACTTTATGCTCTAAGGTTGGGGAAGCAGCTTGGTCAAAAGAGAATTCTCCCCAAACTGATTTTTCATCATACTTTGGTGCCCAAACACCCAGATCCCATGGACCTACGAGCTGATGTTTTCTATCTAAAAGAGTACATTCATTATATACCTCATGAGTGGTTGATTCTTTAAATAATTCACTCTCCGAGTCAAAGAGACTGAAACTATCATGAACCCTCCTCTCCATAGGCTCTATTTGGAAGTCAAACCAACACCTATCTGAACTAAAATCATAGGCTGACTTGGAGACTTCAACATATTTTCCTTTAATGTGTTCTTCTAAAAGTGCATTAGTGGTCTCATCAATGTCATCATTTGCATCTACTCCACTAGCATCATCAAGGGACTCGATAGTCACAAAAATCCCATTAGATTGGTCTGAACTTGCAATCAAGGTTGTTGTTTTGTCTTTTCCCTCATGCTCCAACTCATCAATAGTAGTCACATGCATGTCTAATAGGTCATCATGGGTTCCTATCATACATTTTTCGTGTGATAACTCGCGAAAAGTTAGATCAGCATCATGAGAAAATTTATCCACCACCAAATCTTTATCATGATTACGCGCTAACACACCTAGATCATCATAAGTATCATCACTCTAATAAGAGGTTGAATAATCATCATTAGCTGATTGGAAAACATAATCATGTATGCTATCAACATGCTCATCATACGCACTACTATAAACAGCCTCATAGGATAGCTCTGTTGTTTTGACAATCTCATTGCACGCATCCTCAACATGAATAGATGCATGCACTTCTAAGGAATCCTCCTGCTAAAGTGAACTTGTAAGCATGACTTCCTCTTCTTTAGGGCCTCCACATGTATGGTTGGGTGTCCAAACACCTTGACATGTGAAACAACGTTGTTCTCTCCTCAATTGATTCTTGCCCTTCCTAGGTTCATCTGTAGGCTGCAAATAACAAGGAAGAAATTCTTCTTTCTTTCCTTCCTTTTCCTTTCCTCTATATTGGTAAAATTATTTACCTTAGTGTTTGCTTTCCTTTCCTTTGCAAAAAGAGGTTCTAATATTCCAAGATGTTGTAGAAGCTTTGTCAAATTCCTATCAGTCTTGGAAATTTTGCATTAATTTGGTCAAAAAGCTCCTACATAGACTTCATCTTTCCCAATGAAACTAACCAACAATCAGCTGCAACTGTTATCAATAACCCAACAGGCTGATAGGTTCGCAGGCTCTGATACCACTTTAACATCCCCTCTCAGTTGCACGATAATTTTTACATTGTTTTCAATTTGACATATGATATCATTTTGTCAAACATATTGCATGCTAAATATCTGAATGTTTAATGAATAGAAGTTTGCAAATAAAATGTAATAACAATAGCAAGTAGATAACTTCATTCATAACGGTATAGAAGTTCATCTAATACATCACAATGAGATTCAATGCTTTCCACAATACATTTCTGAGAAAATAGATGACAGCAGTTTATATATGCACAACAATACAGATTTCAGTCTATTAATGAACTGGTTTGAACCTCATTTACAGGACCTTCCGAACAATAGATTTGCAGCAATACATCACACACAATTTGCAAACTACAACAGCATATAAATACCAATTTAGATGCTTGTGAGCAGGTCGATTCTTCTCCAAATTGCCATGTCCTACAGGTATGATAGAGCAACAACTAACTGTAGCAAAAGATCATGCCCAGCTACTTCTTGTTGCCTTTTCCAAACACAAAAATCATGCCCAGCAACCCATGCAACCCCCTTATCAGCAAATATTAGCAGGAATATTAATGGAGTGGGGTTTACTTAGACCTGCGACCCCCTTTAGGGTGCCCATGACTCGCTACAAGGGCTCACATGGAAGCTACAGTCTGAAACGCCACCCTTATGCCAGTAAAAACACCATGCAGGATATAGAAGATGCCAGGTATTGCATAAATAGACACGTCCAAGCTTGGAATGATAGTGGGGTATTTGCTTAGCTTTCAATATGCATCAATAAACCTCCTAAAACCCACGCACAAACCAGTATGAGCTTAATCCCTGACAACAATAGTATGAATGCCTCTAAATCCCCATGCCTAGACTGAAGACCTTCAACAAATTCATCCACCATATAAATGCTACAAACAAGTCAACCGGCATGATGAAATCTTTAATCTCGAAAAATGCAAATGAAGCACAAGCATAGACTCTAAATGAATCTATCAGCTATCACCTAGAGAGGATCTTTCACCACCGTGGATGACATTCTTCAAGAGGGGTTTCGTCCTCCAAAAGTTTGAGATGAACCAGGTTCAATCTCCAAAACCACAAGGGGATTCAATTAGAGAAATAGAATAAACTGAACATACCAAATGAGCTCTCAATTCCCCTTTCCAAAAGCTTTTTAGGGAACTTTCCAGAAACACCTTTTTAAAATCACTTTATTAATTTATTAAGCCTTTTAACTCCAAAAAGTGATTTATTTTATTTCAAAACATTTCCCAGCACCGGAAGTCACTTTTCAACATCCCAATATTTAAAAATTTTCATCCCAGTTCCAACAAGCTATAACACTAAGGTGACCCCTTAAATATTTTAATTAAAATAACCACCTTAGAGAAATTAATTAAATACAACTCATTAATACATCCAAATTGCAGAAATGGTCGAAATGCATCGGAATCAAAAACTGACTGCACAGGAGTGATCCCGATGGTGAAAGATGATGAACAGACCTGATCGGGTGACTTACAATAAATAGGTGCTCCCTCCAAGAATCATGGAGCCCAAACCGAAAGTTGGAAATAACATTTGAAAGCATCGTAGAACTCCTCTAAACCATCTGACCTCACTAGTAACATCAAATTACCCCTCTAATCAAGCAGACACAAACCCAAAAAGTCATCTCCAACTATAGAGCAAGAGAACCCTAAAATGGGAACATTACAAACTCATCATGAATGATATCTCTAAGGGTTTCATCAAGATCATCTTCTCCATACATGTGTTGGGGCAATGCTAACCTCCACATCTACCTAATTGATCTAAAGAAGAAATTTTTTGGGTTCAATTAGTAGACAACATAATGAATGTGTTGGTGGAGATGTCTATTAGTATTCCACCTTTGATCACTAATGACTAGATAGGTTAGCTTTTTGTATTTGACCTATACAAACATTGAATGGCCTCCTCGGCTTTGTCTGTGGCCTCAAATAGCTAAAAAAGGAGAATACATAAAATTAAAATTTAAAATCAGGAAATTGTAAAATCAAAAAATAGGAATTTTTAATCTAAACTTTGATGATCTCATCCATGTTTTGGGTGAACAAATCATCAAAAATGGTCTTTAAAACCCTCTCCCTTCAAGCTTCCTCAAGTAAGGACTATCCAACCACCTAGCCCTCAAAAGCATCCACTTAAGAGATGGCAATGAGGTTGCAATACTTTGCAATGTGGTGAAATTGGCGACAATAGTGGCTCTTGACCATACCAACTCCATTCCATTGGTGTGCTCTTTCATAAGATTTAAAACCCATGGGTGTTTGTAGATGTGTTTCATAATGTTCCTTATATCTTCCTTCACACTTTTGACCCACCCAAGTTTGCTTATATCTTCAAGGAGAAGGTCAATGCAATGGGAAGGACATTGGGTCCAAAAAAGCACAAGCATCTCACCTTAATAAGTCTACTAGGGGTCATCCCACAATAATGTGTCCCAAACTTGGGACATCTTGATTAGTGTCTGAAATCACTTTTTTTTTTTAAATTAATGATAAGCCTTGAGGGGTTCCATCTAGAGGGTTTTAATTGAAAAGGGTTAGATATGACCCCCTTAGATCAAAACCCCCTTGGATAGAACCCCTCTAGTCTTAAATCATACCCACAATGGAGCCTCCTTTGCACCTATCAAAATGCTAAAAAAACCAATTTTTCTTTACCTTTTGAGGGATAAAATAAAGTCATTTAGAAATTAATTTTTGTAAGTATGTAGCCCTTATTATAAGTTTTCCAAAAAGAATAGTTTTGAATAATTTTTTTATTTATATTTATATTTTATTTCTTGTAAATGTAGGTTTTTCACCAAACATCAAAGTATTTGTTTCACACACGCAAAACAATAGAAAAATAGAAAAAAAAATTCTAAAAAATGTGTGCCCTAGGCATTGATGTCCTTGTTTCAAGAAAAATAAAATAAAATAATTTCAATACATAAAAAACAAATTAACGTTACGACATACACCTATGTCCAAATTATAATTTCTCTGACTTCGAAAATTAATTAAAAAATATATGCAATAAAAAATTATGAAAAAATATCCATGCACTAGATATTGATGTTACAAGTCTATATTTTAAAAATTATAATTTTATCATTTCAATAAAGAAAGTTATGCATTAAGACATAAACATCACTTTTTAAAAATATTGTTTACTATAAAAGACAAGTTATTAAAAGTTACGTAAAAATATTCATAATTTATTTCTAAATACACACACACACACACATATATATATACATTTTCCTCACAAATCACTAGTTCACATCATCTTCCAATTATTAATGGTTTAGTTGCTATAGGTTTCATAAAGTGAAAATTTGGTGAAAAATCTTGACTTCAATGTCCTACTTTGGCCAAAAAGTGGAACATAATATTGTGGGCTGACCACTAGAAGCCACATATGTTGTTGCATTGTTTGTCACAGCCTACACAACGTTCTAATAACTCCATCACCACATCACCCAACATGTTGCACAAGGTTTCCACATTTTTCACTACATCGGAGGCATCAACTAACCTCAAGAATGCTAATTGTCCACCTAAAGCCACAAGGGTATTGATTAGTTGTGGTTCCTATGATTTATCCACCCCTCAAATAATATGTTGAGCCCTTCTTTCACTAAATCTCCTTTTGTTCTTGAACTAGAACCTTCATATTTATGACATCCTCTAACAATGGCCCACTCAACTCATAAGGGCTTAGTGCCTTGAACCCCTTTCCTACTACATTCAATGCATTGACCAATGCCTCCCAATAAGGGCTCCTTGAAACATT
This sequence comes from Sequoia sempervirens, assembly GCA_007258455.2. Lineage (NCBI taxonomy): Eukaryota > Viridiplantae > Streptophyta > Pinopsida > Cupressales > Cupressaceae > Sequoia > Sequoia sempervirens. Next base: position 261,030,478 of record VDFB02086081.1, read on the forward strand.
AAATGGTATGTTGTAGTAGAAAAATTTGGTAGTTGCCAACTTGGCCTCATTATGCTTTTTCTAATTCCATGGAATATCTTCAAACACTATGTACCAAGGGTGTTACAAGAAATGAAAAAACCGTGACTATGATTGTGAACTATGGCTACCTATAGTATGAGATCCCTATATCCATGGGACCAGTGTAGAATGAAGATCCCCCTACATTTGTCTCTAGCCCTATAGAACTAATGAGAATTCCCATTTCATCAATTATCTTCTTTTTTCTACTTCTTGTCATAAGATGCAAGGAGAGCCTTAATGTCTCACTTAACCTTAGGGTCTATTGATTACATGTGTGCACATCTCTATCAAAGATCCATGCAAGGTGAAATTTGAGGCGATTGATGCCTCCTCCCATATGCAGTCCAAAATAGCTACACCCCACCATTACTAGCTTTGTACCTATTATGCCATGATTTCCTAGTAGGGCCCTCAGGCTTGCCACCATTTTATTGCTTGTGAATGCCATTCTTCTTTCAAAAAAAAAAATGAAACCCTAGCCAAAAAGAAAAAACAGAAAGCATAAACATTACAACTAGAATGAAATAAAATTTTAAAAAATGTAAACCCTACAGCTAGAACGAAAGCAAAAAAAAAATACAAAATAGAAAAGTTGTTACTTACCTTTCAAATATGATCGAAAAAATTGCTAAAATCAATCATGGTCACTTGGAATTGCACAATATCGCCTACTAACAAACACAATTTTCTGTATAGGTCATTAGGTTGAAATTGTTGTTGCTTGACAACACACTCTAATTTTCTAAAAAGTCGGCGAACCCTTTTTTCAAAGTCACTATAGTCTTTAAATGTTTTGATTTGGGTTTTATATGTGTGCCGCTATTGTAGTATGCAAATTGTTCATTACCTTGTTGATAACCAATCCAAGAGAAGGTTATTTTGGCTTATGAATTTTTCTACAATTTTCCATAGTTAAATCATCACTTATATTTGTCCCCTAATTCAGTTTGTGTTCCCTCAGTGGCTTTTTGTGCCTATGGTTTAAATATGACAAGTGCCTATGTTTAAACCCCATGGATTGCATCCTACTTTAATGTTGAAGACATTGTGTTTAAACCCTGCACTTCATGTTTTACTTTACTATTGGGAAGTACGAGTTGAATGCGCATAGTAGGATTTCCTCAGGGGTGACATTGCAATTGAGGAAAATTGGCCAAAGGGGGTAGATCATAGCTTTGTATTCCCTCGTTATCTTCAATTAATGCAAAGCTGTCAAATTGGATTGCATCTTAGTGAACTTTTAAGCCCATGCAATTTTGTTCTATTCACAATTTGACTTGTTGTAGTGGGGTTACCAATCACTTAAGTTTATACTTTATATTGCAATGATGACTGGCTACCAATTCTACAATATATGGTTAATTGGCGCAGACAATCTAATATTCATTTGCCACAAGCCCAAAATAATGCAGTTTATTATATATGTGGTAGGATACCTATCATATCTTGGTTAACTTTGGTGAAACAGCTATAGCCCTTGGGGTATCTTTGGTTCCCCCATTTAAGCCCTAGCTATTGATCTATCCTTGGTCAAAGTGAGTTGTAGGATCCTATCACCTTTGAATAGTCAAGGTATGAGTTTGAAAGGTGAAAAAAGGCTTTTTAAGTCCACTTGGGCCAATATGTCATGATTTGATTGTTTGAGAGTGTATGCATGAGTACTCATGTGGGCTTGCACTATAAAATAACAAGCCAAAAACCACCATTTGTAGTTAAAATAATTAACTCTAGTCGACAAATTCAACATATGAATGGACACCAAAGATGCTATGAAGCAGTTTAGTGCTACATGTCATGAGCAAGACAAAGTAGTGAAAGGAGGCCCTCCAAATCTTTTTGTTGCCCCGTTTAACCCTTGATCATCAATCTTACATTGATTAACCCGAGTTGTTGAATATTCACAGCACTTAATGAATTTAAAGTAATGAATTCTAACAATATAGTTAGGATTAATCAATTATGTCTTAAAGGATACACCATTTCTCTGTTGGCATAAGAACGAACTAGTTCCCTTGATTCAAAAGACAAATTTATCATGATTGTCAGATTTCCTCATACCTCATTAACTAAGAGTACTTGGAGAAGGACACATGTCATAATCTAGCAAATATTGGTAGTACGGCAAAATGAACCACCCTATACTTTACCCATTAGCCATTGCACCAACATCATACATGTTATAAGCAAAAAATCTTGATCGTAGATTGTTGCAAAGGTTTAACAAATAAGGTGAAACTAATAAGTGAAAGCTAGTTGGAATACATGAACACATGGATAATTTGCAGCCACTGATTTATTTACATTGACAATTCCCACTCCTTTGGAGATTGTCAAAACACTGTTAGAGTTGAACGTAGCATGAGCCATTGCCTCTATTTTGATCAACTATCACCAATACATAAAGATTGCCACAAATACATTTATTTGCCACAATGATACCCTGTTAGCTTGCCATGAAGGTTTAAATGCAAATAAAATTTGATGCCCATTATCTAAGTAAAAATGCTCTAAGACCGTGAATTGAATGAATGCTTCTCTTGTCGAAAGATGCTTGGTCCAGCGGCAATGCTGTTGTTGTAGGCACCTAGATGGTGCTGAGTTCAAACCTCTTCAATATAAAAAATTTAAAAAAAAAAACAAAATGAGCACTTGTCTTGTGAGCTATGAACCCACTCTAAATTATGAACTCTACCCTTAACAAAGTGAGTTTGTATTACCGAGCTAAGATCGCAGAAACATTTAAAACCCTAAAAACAAAGAAAAGCTTGAAAAAGGAGAAAGTAGGCCTTTCTAACCAAATCAAAGAGAAGCAATCAATGCAACATACTGAAATAATTTTTATTTTCTATGATCATGGATCAAATCAAATTTGGATATGCACAAGTTAAATCTAATTAATGTTTGGGGATCATTTTGAACCAAAACTAAATATTTTTGGAGCTGTTCTTGGGAATTTAATACTCTTTCTCTATATGCAAGATTAAATGTATTGGAGTGATTTGCATATCATGCTATGATGTCTTTTCAAATCTAATTAATCCAAAGATTCGAATACCAGTATTAAATCGATATGATCAATAAAAGTATTAATTGCCCAACTGAACAATGGTTGTCAAGGTGATTGCGGTAGCTTAACTAACACTTGTAGGAGCAGATATGATTTGAAGAGCCACCTTGCTAATTGCAAAAGAGGTAGCTAAGGAAGTAAAAGGAAATCAAACATGTGCCCATGTCAATTGCAGAATTCAAGAAGGATGATCTTCCATTGTTCTTAAAAGAAATATAATACAAGGAAACGTCCTGTTGTGTACAAACAATAGAACCTTTTTTGAAAGTGGTTGTTGCAACAAATGTAAGAAAAAATGTTTTGTAATGCTAGTGGTGCCTGAATTGAACGCATGTCTATCCTCAAGGGGACTTTGGATCCAATTATGTTTGGGAAGCATTCCCTTGACAGAGTTTTAGTGGAGATTAACGTTGTTCTTTGAAGTCAGTAGTTGAGTGCATAGAATGTCTGCCTGAATAAGATCTGATTTTCCTAAATTTATGGATGATCAGCTTGATGCCCTTCAAGGCATTCTATATATTGTAAAATCATCTCTAGTTGTAAGGTTGGAAAATAATGTTAGGAAATGGAAGCAAAAGTTTATTTTCTTGAGTTCAGTATAATATTAGTTGCCTTCTTCTCTATTTGCCAATCTAGGAACTGTAAACATGTGATTTTTGGATCAATGTAGTTTATGTGAGTTCTATTTCTATAGTTAAACTTTTTTGGATTTAAAGCTTTACAATACATGTTTTGTGAGTGGCATATATTCTTGATTGATATACACATGATTTATGATAGTCTTCTTAGTTTCTATTCCATGTTTGTTTTTCCTTGGGAGATTGCATCGTTCTGATGTATAGAATATGTTAAGCTAGTTGGCATCTAGATGGTTTTTGTGATGCTTTCAGGGTGGTTCTTGGAAGCCTGTGATATATTTCAGGAAGAACATTCCCTCTACCTTTTTTATTTTCTTTGAAAACTAGTTAGAGTTGGTTAGATTAGATTTTATCTTCTGTTGTTCAACCTGAGAGTACGGACAAACAAAGAATTACAGAGATCCTCTTTCCTTGTATAACTAATCTATTGTATTTTTAGATGAAATAACCAGCAATTCCCTTGAATGGGCAGATTTTATTTTTTTTCTGCCACACAAGTTTTAGTCATGGGCTCACGAGGTTTTCCTAATTTACTCACTAAACTTGCTAGTGAGTTTTTGGCAAGTAACTCACTGACACCATTTGGTTCACGAGGACTTGCAAGCAACCAAGTTAGTCACCAAAATTTAACTTATGATATCAATAACAGTTGATGTGTGATGTCCCCAACTCAAGCCATGTGGCTTAATGATGCATGGACTGTCCTTTCCTTGGATTACCCAAGAGGAAGAGAATGTAGAGCATTATTGGGTAAGTGTGGAGTCTTTGGCTTGTATCCTATTCTATTTTTAAGTTGTGGGCACATCTTTTTATGCAACTTACGTGATTCCTAACCTAAGGACTTAATTTTTTCCCCTTTTTAAGTTTAATGACTTAAGGGATATGTAAATTAAGTGATTTTATTAAACATGTGCCAAAAAGGTCAAGGAGGGGCATGGGATTTCAAGGAACCTATTGGCTCATTCTTTAGGGATTTTATTTGGAGCATTGGATGGAGTTGGTAATGGATCAATGGTTGAAGTTAAATCCTTCTTTTGGGAGTCATTATATGACATTTTAGGGTTCTTTCAGAGCTCATTATGTTATCAGACTTTTCTCTATTGCTGCTGCAATCTTTAGCTTAAGGTTTGAAAACCCTTGAGTATCCCTAGTCAAAAGGGTGTGTTTCACTAGAAGGACTTTGGTCTGTGATGCCCTAGCACATCATTTTGAGAGCTGCACTTTGTTATTAGGTTTGGAGGCCATTTTGGGAATTGAGATTCAGAATATTAGGATCAGATTCGGATTATCTACAGCAATGTGTCTTCACATTTCTGAGCATCACTAAAGCTAATAACAGAAAGGATAAGTGGGATAGACCTAACGCTGGTTTACTGGAGTTTTGGCAAGGGCAGCTAGGGTTTGAAGATATTTCAGAGGTATTTGTGCCTAAATCTGCATATTGTTAATCATACTCATGAAAAAATTATGAAAAAATCAATGTAAGCCATTTCTGTAAATTTTGGGCAGATTTCAGGTATTTTTTTCTGACTTTTCTATATTCAGAAGTAACCAGAAATTTATTTAAACAAGCAGAAAAAACAGATCAATAATGTGAGTATAAATCTGAGTTTGTTAAAGGATATCTTATTTGCAAATAAATTTCAGAATTTTCTGTTGTATATTTTTGGGAATATTATTGTTTTCTCTCTATCCCTATTTGAGGAATATTACATGATGTAATATAAGCTTCCAGTAGTAAGGCTTAGATTGAAAGAGAACACTAGTAGATGTAGTCCTCGACCTACTTGCTTATAGATCAATAAAAGTGATGCTCAAGGCATTGCAACTTGCAAGGTATTTTCCATGACAAAACTGTCCGCCACAAGTTGATGAACAAGCCTTATTTAGTAAAAATTACCCAACTGGTGTGGATATGGATGCATTGTAGTTAGTAATGGAAGTTCATCCACCAACTTTTATCACTCTATGACCAATGGGAACACATAAGAACAACTAATTCAAAGTACAGAATAACTCCATCTTTAGATTCATTCATTAATATACTTTTCTTGTTTATTACCATAGACTTTGGTTTACTTAGTTCTATTGGCAAGTGCCAATACACAAGAGGGTGGCTCATATCATAAGGTCAGAAACTATTGCCCGTAACACAAAAGGATCTCACACACAGCTCCAGCAGGGCCAAAAATTTAGGAAATGACTATTGGTTTGTCTTGAATGGACATCAAAACAAAAATTTATGCTTCCTAGGGCATTAAGGAAAATATTATTTGTGAGAACAGCAATCATAAAAGCCCCAAAAGTACAGAATCCAATTCCATTTCTTAAGTTAGGATCTGAAACTTTGGAAGGTTATTCTATGCACCATATGCTTTCCCTCAACTATGGAAACTTGGAAATAGGAGCTTTGGGCTAAAAGAAACAAAAGAACAAGCATAGGGTTCATAGTTGAACATGCATAATGGTACGGAAGAATAAAGAATAGCTATATCTCTGCATTCATAAGGAGATATGCCATCAAACTTGATACAAGATGCCCATATCTCCTAGTCATTGTAACATCTGAAAATTCAGAAAAAAGACACTCCCTATAGGAGCTATGTCCAATGCAAACAACTCCCAATTAAAACAAAGTACACATATAACACCTCCAAATGTATCTGAACTCAAGCATCAAGCCACTTTTTATTAATCAAAAAATTTGACCACTCCCATACATCCCAAATCAATAGAAAGGTAAGAAAACCACAACATTCTTTAGAGATCTATAAGCAGACATTGGGCAGTGACAGACTCCAAGAATAACTACTAAAAGCTTGCACAAACCATGATATAATCTAATACAGGGATGATTTCAGGTTTATAAATACATCATTGCATAACTCCTATTTGTCTCTCAACTATGTACATTTTAAATATCTTATTACAATACACCCAGGCAAAAGAGGTTGAAACTAAAAGAGAGTGTCCACTCAACAACACACTGTCAAGTAATACCAATGCATATTAGGAAGGATAGAGGAACGAGGGTAAATCACAAATCTGTACTAGTTATGCCAATAGGCGTTCCTCTATGGAATGAGGCAAGCTCCCATACATGTACCAAATGAAATTGATGGTTTCAAATCCAAGATAGGTGTTGGATGACCATAGGAATTATCCTAGCCATTAACTTCAAAAACACATCAGGTACAGCTATAAGGTTCAATCAACAGCTGAAAATCAGTGACCTTCCATACAGAAGGTATGGAAAACCAATGGTTTGAATTGTTTCTCAAGCGTCGATCAACCACTGAAGCAGCAATTGCTGCTGCTCACATCAAAATCAGAAACTAAATGAATAGTTCATGGTAGATTAAATGGAATTTAATGAATTCTTGGGAAGCATGAAGCTTCCACTACGTGCCACTTAAATACAAGAATCACTGGAGTTACTGACATATGTTTTGTCAATGATGATGTAATCCGAATGGCATCACAGAACAAGGAATGGAATTTACCCAAATTTTTAGAGATGGAAACTAGAAATTATTTAGGCATTTGGGGCACACCATGATCTGATTCATGTGCATGCATTGTTTCTCCAAATCTGCCATTCTCATTCTCACCCAACAAAATTCAAATCTGAGCTCTCTGTTCTCTATTTGAATTGATTTATAGTCATCCCTAGACAAATTTATTGCACTCAAAAGCCGCTTGCTCATCACCTGCAAAGGGAAGTTGTTGGGCTTGAAGGTGGCATCCCTTCACTCATTTGCATTTCTGCTCCACATTTCATTGGGAAACCGGTGCTGCTCAATATACAGAACTTGCACAACAACTTGAAGAAGAAGAAGGTGGTGGTTTTTGGCGACATGCATGCATGATTCAAAGACTAAAATTCAGTCACCCAAGTCAAGGTTAGCGATGTTAGTTTTTTATGATCAGATTAGATAAGCAGAATTTAATTCAAAATCAGACACATAAACACAGCATATACCCTGGGAAAACCCTCCTCTTGAGGGAGAAAAACCCAGCAACAATATATTGCTTATATATTGAATGATAAACAATAGTCTCCTTTACAATGAGGCTAATTATGAACCCAAGAATGGCATCACAATCTGATGCTAACACAGAAATAATATAATGCTTCTAGCTGATGACAAACTCAGCCTTCTACAATACTTCGATCTGTCCTTGCAATGTTTGCAATTGAAGACTCTCAAATTATACAATGAACTGGATATGAATGAATTACAATGAAGTAGCATCGAACATATATACAAGAGAGAAGGAGAGGATGTGACTCTCCAAATCTTCATGTCAGCCTTCACAAGAGTCGTGTCTTCTAGAAAATAAAGTCGGCCTCCAAAAGATTGTGTCTCTTCAAGAAATCGCACCTTCATGATGTCGGCCTTATTACCAATAATTAAATATTAATTTATGTGAAATGATGAAGCGCTTCTTCATCAATCGTTGTATTTCAAATTAAATAGCCATTTAGGCTATCATTTAATTTGATCTTCATAGACGGATTTGGGCTGGAAGTAGAAGGCCGACGCTGCCATGTAACATCAACACTCCCTCTCAGCTAGGGAGGATACTTCCAGCTATATAAGACATATCACCTCATCGTGATGTCAACCACAATGGCTACTCCCATATGTGGAAAATAATAATATCACCTCATTGTGATATCAACCATCATGGCTACTCCCATGAATGGTAAATGTGCACAAGTGCCCATCACGGAATCACTCAACGTGATGTCGTCACCTCATCGTGACGTTCACCATGGCTACTCCCAGAGGGTGAAAAGCACAAGTACAATAAAATCATCACGGACTCTCTCACGTGATGTTGTCATGGAGTCACACACATGACATCCACCATGGCTACTCCCAGAGGGTGGAAACAAGGGCTTTCACCTCAAATTTCTCTCACAAAGAAAGATGCATTAAACAAGGACGTACACCTCAAATTCCTCCGTCTTAGAGGAAAATGCATTAACAAGGGCTTGCACCTCAAATTCCTCCGTCTCAAAGGAAAATGCATTAACAAGGGCTTGCACCTCAAATCTCTCTCACAAAGAGATGCATTAAAGCAAATCACAAAAGATCATTGATGCTGAGTCTCCCTCTCAACTAGAAAGCTTCACACAGCTTTGATTATCACAATGGATGACAGTCGACTCCAACGATTTTTCAAACAATCTTGCAAGGAGCTTCCGAAGCCACACTGCTTCTCAAGCTGCCACACAAGCTGCAATATACTCGGCCTCTACGGTGCTCAGTGCCACTGAAGACTACTTCCTGCTACACTAGGAGATCATCGCAAACCCCAAACTGAAGCAACATCCAGAGGTGCTCTTCCGATCAGCAACACACCCTACCCAATCAGAATCAAAATATCCATGCAGCTTCAAGTCTACATCAAAAGAATATCCCAAGCCATACCCAACTGTGCCACGCAAGTAACTCAGGATATGCTTTGCTACAACTAGATGTATTTGCCTTGGTTCACACATGAACCAACTAAGTGCACTCACTGCATAGCAAATATCTAGTCTAGTGTCAACAATCCAATCAACTATCTGTACAAGGTAGGATCCACCAGATTTGAACTAGCTGCAACCTCTTTTAACTTCTGCAAATTGGTCTCCATCGGCGTAGACATGGATTTGCAATCCACCATACCAAAACTCTTCAGGATGTCTATTGTGTACTTTCCTTGACTTAGAATGATCTCATTAGGCCTCTGCCATACTTCTAAACCAAGGAAGTAATGCATGTAACCAAGATCCTTCATTTCAAATTCAAAAGCTAACTCCTTCATTTGATAATGAGGTGATCTTCTCCAGTAAGAAATAAATCAACATAAAGAACCAAGATCAACTAGATCACCATCTTCTTCAGGTTCAGTAGGCTCCCTCTGAATCTTCAAGTACTTGCATCAATCTTCTAACCTCTTCGTCCAAGATTGCCTGCAACGCTTGCCTTAGAGAAATATTTTACAGTGTACACCTCTGGTACTAAAGAGAGTTTAGGATTGTCCTCCTCGACTTCATCCCAGATAGCTCTATTCTGAATGTTTTACAATGCACTCCTTGCATTTGATAATGAGGTGATCTTCTCCAGTAAGAAATAAATCAACATAAAGAACCAAGATCAACTAGATCACCATCTTCTTCAGGTTCAGTAGGCTCCCTCTGAATCTTCAAGTACTTGCATCATTCTTCTAACCTCTTCGTCCAAGATTGCCTGCAACGCTTGCCTTAGAGAAATGTTTTACAGCGCACACCTCTGGTACTAAAGAGAGTTTAGGATTGTCCTCCTTGACTTCATCCTAGATTGCTCTATTTTGAATAGGTTTGCGGAGCTACCAATATCAAATCCAGATGACTGTATTGTGCAGTTCTGGTCTCACTGTATTGTGCAGTTCTGATCTCAACAGCTGAAGAGGTCTTCCAAGGACTTTAGCATTGGCCTTGCAACGCTGCAACCTTCACTTCATCTTAGTGAGTCACAGAACTCCCTCTTGATCCTGCCGCAGAGATTGCAAAGAATCCTCTGGAAGTGAAATCCCTTCATTGATAGAATCTCAATCCTTTTCTCAAACATGCTCTCAACTCGAGCCTTGAATCCTCGAATTTTAACTCCTTCTGAATGTCATTGAGTAAACTCATTCAATTGCTTCTCGATTCAACCTGCATTTTAAAGGATTAATAATAGTTTACATATAAGAATCAAACTATACGTGAAATATGTAGCAAATACCAAAAAAATAAAAATAAAGAGAATAGAACTTATCTTTGATGATTTTGATATATTTTGCTTTCATCTTTTTTGCTCTTAGAAGTGCTAATCTCAGCACAACAAAAGACGATTTGCACAACACAAATTTCTTAGACACGTTATACAGCTAGCATATTCAACATAGGACCAGGCCTCTCAAGGCACCATCACAATCCATGCACATGGAGAATGGTGTCGATGTGACCAACCAATCACAATCGAACTTGCAGTTCTCCTTCCATTTTTGAGTCACACTCAAAGATCTAGCATGAAACAACTCATAATGAATGAAAGGTGACTCCAAAGGATCTCATCCCAGTGATCACAACAACTTTTATCTCTTTATTACAAATGTCCTAATAGTGATGCCTTTCAAATTATGATCTTCATAAAAGCTTCTACAACAATTCTTCTATCTTGAACCCACAGCGTTTTTCACCCTCACAGGGCAACTTCTAAGAGATTCCTTTATACTGTGGAATAATACAATGATGTTCCTCATATAAATTCCACACCCAAATGACAAGCAATAATCTTGACAAATCATAATGTCAGATTTAATGGTAACCACTGATATGAAGCAAACACAAATATGATCCCAATTCAAACACAGCAATACAGAATAGTCACACAACTTATAAATAGTCAACCTCATAAGAATGCACAGCCATAATGAAATATAGCACCTGGATAAGTGTGCAGTTCTGAGAGGTATCAATCATTTCGATCAATCACAGGAAAATAATAGAATTCTATGCCAATAGTCACCCGAGTCTTGAATGAAGGGAGCCTTTAGTAAGTCCCTATGCACAATATGAACCGAGGGAAAATGTCATCTATGAGTAGTCCCAACAAAGAGCATACAGTAATGCGTTAACAAGATCCCCAATTGCTTGGACAGCCTCCGCAGCCACAATTATGTTAACATCTTGATCACCGAGCAAAACAACGCCTCCAAAACAAAGAAGCGCAAACCATAAATCTTTTGGACTATAATGTTTTTGCATTCTTCATCGATATCTCTAGTGTCGATCTCTACATGTGCTTTACTAGGGATGTTATTAACTGCTCTTGGGTGAATCTCCATGACACCTGTTGTCCCGACATTATCCACAGAGCCAGACTCCAAAACATGCTTTTCAACTGCCAACGCCAACTCAGAAGCAGCCAGTCCTGCATCATTCCTATGAGGCATCAGCACAAATCCAGCATGGCCTCCGTTCACAAGAATTTCTTGCTTTGTTGAATGCTCCACAAAATCCCCATGATGGGCACCCATGAAAAAGGAAACATTTAGATGTCGCAAACGAATCATGATCGCAACCTCTCTCAGGAACTCCTTAGGTTGCTCTTCATACAAAACTTGAACTATGAGAATCTTCACAACAACATCTGACCCATGCCAATCAGTATGATGCATTGTACCAAAAGAACCAAACCCAATACGCTCCTTCAATATAAGATCCTCCAATGGAATTTCCAAACCATCCATTCCCAAAGACAACTCAAGATTATGAACTCCGAGCGCTAGAATGAGGAAATGATGATCCAATTCCCAGCAATATTAGGCTCCGCCCAAGGTGTCGTCACCTTACCACTTAATGCCAGGCTGGAGGTAGTCTTCTTCATGGATTTCAGAAGCTTGACCGATAAAGCTAGCAGTATGTGAAAGGCTCCTAGACGCCCGGTAGACAGCACTTCTCTGGTGACTCCTTCGTCCACAGCTCTCAAGAGTATCGAAAAAGTAATCCACATGGGGACAATCCAACAAAGGTTCCTAACTCCACCTGAATAGCCAGATTATGAATCCAATTCCAAGCTCATGCTTAGTCTAATCTGATCAAATCTTTCCTTAACCCGCTCTGATACCATGTTAGTTTTTATGATCAGATTAGATAAGCAGAATTTAATTCAAAATCAGACACATAAACATAGCATATACCCTGGGAAAACCCTCCTCTTGAGGGAGACAAACTCAGCAACAATATATCGCTTATATATTGAATGATAAACAATAGTCTCCTTTACAATGAGGCTAATTATGAACCCAAGAATGGCATCACAATCTGATGCTAACACAGAAATAATATAATGCTTCTAGCTGATGACAAACTCAGCCTTCTACAATACTTCGATTTGTCCTTGCAATTTTCGCACTTGAAGACTCTCAAATTATACAATGAACTGGATATGAATGAATTACAATGAAGTAGCATCGAACATATATACAAGAGAGAAGGAGAGGATGTGACTCTCCAAATCTTCATGTCGGCCTTCACAAGAGTCATGTCCCCTAGAAAATAAAGTCGGCCTCCAAAAGATTGTGTCTCTTCAAGAAATTGCACCTTCATGATGTCGGCCTTATTACCAATATTAATTTATGTGAAATGATGAAGCGCTTCTTCATCAATCGTTGTCTTTCAAATTAAATAGCCATTTAGGCTATCATTTAATTTGATCTTCATAGACAGATCTGGGCTGGAAGTAGAAGCCCGACGCTGCCATGTAACATCAACAAGGGAATAGGCAATCTTTTTCCTTTCTTGTGCAGAAATGTTCTCTACACCAAATAATGCTGATATTGCTTTGTTAAACATACTTTTGGATGTCATGCCCCACTAGGTTAAAAAATCACTGCCTCAAGGAAATAAATAAGCAGCACTCCTAGCAAGGGGCCAATTAGGATTAAAAAGGAATGTTATTTGCAAGTGGTCCCAGTAAGACATACAATTAAAAAAATAACAATAATAAATCAAGTTTCAAGGCAGCGCTTAATTAGGAAGGGGTGTGACTCTTGCAAGGCAATGATTTTATGAAAAGGTGTTACTCTCTCAAGAAGAAGGTATAAAGGGAATTTCCAAGCAATGGATGGAGGGAAGGGGATTCCAAGAAAGGGATATCAACTTGGAAAAAGGAAAAATAAGAATAAGAAATATAAGATATCTCTTTAGAATAAAGATTGAGAACAGCCATTGATAATATTCTGAAATATAATTGGTGGCAGCCATTTAAGAGTAAATTTATCATTTCATCAAGAAGTATTTATTTGGAAATATTCTAGCAAATTCCTCGAGGATTCATAACTTGAATTTGTGAAGTGTCTTGCAAATAGGAAGGAAGGCCAGCCTTCCAAGTTCACGAGAGTTGAAGGACTAGAAATTCTTTATATCAAGCATGCCACCCCAAGATGGATGGATCAGGAATCCTGCCATGCTCGTGGGCTAGTAGGCCGAATGGACCAAAAATCCATTTTGTGCTCTTGGGCTTCATTGAAGAAGATAGTCTCCATGCATCTTATCAATCACGCCACCCCAAGATGGATGGACTGGAGGTTTTGCCATACTCGTGAACCAAGAGGCCAAATGGACCAAAAATTCAATTTCGTGTTCTTGGGCTTGGTCAAGTAGGATGGCCAGCCTCCGAGGTGGATTGAGGGATGGAAGGGTGGCCCACCTTCCATGCTCTCGCAGTACAAAGACAACCAGCCTTGAGATTGCCGTTTGCAAACATTTCCAAGGAATTCATGATGTGATTGGCTGCAAGGAATATGTTGTGATGCATTGATCCAAGTATTGATGATATTATGATTTATTGATCTAAATATTATGATGTTTTATGTATAGATTTGAATATTATTATACTTTCTTGTTACCTAATATTACTAATATCAATTCTTAGTGAACAATATTGTTTGGCAAGCCTCAAATTAGGAATTTCCCAAAAGGGAACATTACATTGGATGTGATCAAATATTAGCTGGTAGCAAATAGACAATAAATGCAAATCCACCATTGCTCACAATTGCACATTTGTTGAATAACTTTGTCCAAAGTGGCTTAGTTTGTGGGAGTAAATGGTGACTCCCCAACACCCCCAAGAACAGTTGCTAGACCAAAACCACTTCCACAAGAGAGAGAATGGCAAGAAAGCTTGCTTCAACAATGCAAGATTGAACAATGGTTGAATATGCTTGAATTCACTTCAATGCAAATGTACATGAGATGCCTTGTTTATAAAGGCAAGGTAAGTGAGATAGGATTAGACAAGATCATGATAAGTATCTTAATCCTATAACATGAGACAACTAACAAACTACCTACATAGGAATCTATTGATGCGGGTTTTGTGACCTTAACCAACATTAGAATAAAATACCCAATAGAATATCCTATTCTCTCTTGAACAAAGACTCCAATGTGCTAAACTAAGTGATCACAAAGTAGACACCAAGGTTCGTGGTGCATATAGGATAGTCTCAGTTGGTTTGCTATGTTTTGTTGGTATTTCAAGGGGGGACTTACGCTCAACTTTTCATCACTTTGGACTTTGAATGCAATTGGTGTTGAAATTCTATTACTGCCAATCTTTGAAAATAAAATAAAAAGGATAAAGGTTTTAGAGACTAAACTAATGCTAAACTAATCCTATGAACTCAAGAGACAAGTGCTGGATGGCGAAATTCAAACTTATCTTTGCTTTGCCAAGTACAATGACTACAACAACTAGACAAAGACGGTGCAATCTTCAAAGGGATTCACGAATGACATTCTATTACTCAAGACCATCATCAATTTGAACAATGAACATAAGTAATAGAATTTGAGTTTAACAATTTTAAAGTTCAGACTAACGTTACACATCAAATTGAAAATCATTCAATTGAAAAAGGTATGAACTAATTCCACCATTATCAACACTATCAATCCTTCATTCATCTAAAATTGTTGAAAAAAAATCTATTTTATTGAAGAAATATGAAACCATGCAAGCTTTCAAACTAACAAATGCTCAACAATGAGTTTAATCATTATTTTGATAACGCTCTTAGCAACAATTTCACAAGTCTCCCCGAATAAATGAAATGAGTGGGGTTTATATAGGCACCCCAATTACAAAGCAACGGCCCAGATTGATCTAAGATCAACGGCCAAGATTAATTCCAGACACCCTAACCCTAAAAAGCATAACTAACTTCCAAGACACATGGCACAAGGAAGATGAGCCACTTGGAGCATGGAAAACACTGACACCTCGCAAGCTAATCAAGTAAACAAGATTCCAAAATGCAATTCCCCTTGGCTTGTTCTCCGACTGTGAATTCACTACATTGAACTACAAGTGGAAAACCTGTTGCTCGATAAAGTCCGCATTTGATCATGTTTGTTGCTATGGGCATAGGCATTTCATGTTGGGTGTCAAACATTCTTCTCTTGTGTTGAATTACATTGAATTGCTCAAAGTTGGTGTCTCTAACTTTCTTCCACTTGGATGATAGCTGGGATTCTGGATAAAATTCTTTGAGAACCTCCTTGACTTGATTCTTTCTGACTCCTCCTCCCACGTTCTTTGATGAAGACATGGCGCTTGTATGAAGCTTGAAGTTAGAAAATATACATAAATTGCAAAGAAGGCGTTATACTTAAAATTTTAAGGCTGGGTAAGTGCTCTAATTAATTAATTTAAAATTCTAGAACTCGACTACAAGGGTTGATTAAAAAAATAAATTTCGAATAAAATAAATTCCTATTACCAACCCTTGTTCTTTCAAAAATATTCAAAGAATTTTAATTATTTTACTAGAATTTGTGAGCTCAAAACTGGAATTTATCTATAAACTTAAGATAAAAATTCTCATTCTTCTCCAAATTCGCAGCTTGTGAACCTACAAAAGCTTGAAAAACTTGGAATTTTGAGAACGTATTTGACTTCTTGTACTTGGAATGATCAGATTTCCAACTTATGCAAAATTGAAGAAGACACCTATGGTTGTGCTGAAGCTTGCTGAGAGAAATTTTAACTTGTGCTGAATGAAAAAAACTCTTCAAACGCCTCCTTTTATAAGCAAAACCTTTCCTTTTTCACAAAATTCGACCTCCCTTATGATTGGTTGCTTTATCAAAAAAAACATAAAGAAATCTTATCCTTGTTTTTTGATTTTTCCTTGGGCACCCTTCTTGCTTGCCTGTGAAGTTTTCGAATAAAATAAAAACTTAAGTTATTTTTTATTTTACCTTGCTTAGGAAAATTGACCTTTATGTGGAATTTTTCACTTTGGAACTGGATTTTCCATCACTTCACCAAGCAGACTTCATGCCTTAGCCAATTTTGTGGTTTTCTTCTTGGGAAATACACCCCCAACTGGAATTTTCATTCTTTCAAGTGGATTTCTTACCTTAAGGGGGTAATTTTGATTTTGAAAACTTTAACATGGAATTCCTGAGGTTTTAACTGGAGTTTCCATCATTTGCCTTAGGCAATTTTATCCACTTTGAGTTGCATTTCTACTTTTAGACATATTCACCCAACTAGAATTTTACCTCATGAAACTAGATTTCACTTTTGAAAGTGGACGAATTTTAATTGGATTTTTTAATAATTCAACTGCATTTTCACCATGGGCGAACTTCATGACTTGAGGAGGATTTTCTCATGTTTTGGGCGAACTTTATAGGTTTTCTGCCTTGACGCTTTTGAAACCCTAACCCTGGCACTTTCTAAAAATAGAAATTACTAAAAATAGAAAAAAGAAAAAAGCAAAAAGCAAAATTTCTAAAAATAGTAAATCCCCGATTGGTCTCAAAATGCCAAAAATGGAACTTTCGCAAAAAGCAAAAAAGTAAAATCCCTAAAAAATAGGAAGTGTCAAAATTGACTCAAAGCAATTGCGATATTCGTCCTCCGGACCTTCTGAGCACTTATGTGGTGTCAGAAACTTCATATGACCCTCCGAGCACTAACCTAAGTTACTCAACCATCTCAAATCTTGACAAGTCTTAAATCAAATCCAGACCCCGAACAGGCCGACCGATCCCTGCTTCGAAAGAGACTCAAAGAAACTGAAGCTAATGCCAGAACCAATTCTAATACTAAGACACCAGACAGGACTAAAGAGGGGGTCCCCATTTGCAATGGGGCGATGTGTGATCAGGTCACAACAAAATCAAGCATTACTAGCTAGATAAGATAAGTTCTAGAAAAGCCAACTAAGACTTCTAGAAAGAGTTTTTTATCCTAAGTAAACTTAACATGTGAATATGTCCCCTAATTACCTAGTAAGTGAATTAACTAGGTACAAGACATTTATTCACACCAACACCCCCCCTTAAGTGCAACTTAGGGAGAAGATTATTATGCAAACTATGCAAAGATGAAGATGAGGATGGGTCCCAGGTACTAGGCCATGTTAGGTACCCATTTACAATGCAAATAGAAACAATGCAATCAATCTCTCACAAGTAGAGAAAAGGAGAAAACCCAGTGGGAAAAAACTCCTCTCCAAAAGAGAGAAAACAAAAACAAAACAAACATGATGTATGGACTCAATGATACCCCCCAAGGACTACATCCATCATGTATATACAATCAATGACCCCCCCATAAGAGGGTAATAGAGAGATAAGATATCCCCCCCATAATGAAGAAGCTCCAATGCTGATGAAGAATGCTTAAAAACAAAAGATGACCCAATGTCTGCAAGCAACACATCTCCCCTTAGGAAGAAACAAATCCATGGGCTAATGAAGAAGCCACTCCATGTCCAACTAAAAGGAGGAAGAATGAATGCTCAACATGTATGCCTCTAAAAGCTTAGTAGGAGTCTCCAAGCTTGAATAAGCCACAACATAATCATGGTCAAACTCAACCAAGAAACATGGCAAATCAAGTGAAGGAGGAGACTCATGAATGTCAAACTCCAAAGACAAAGTAGATGGAATAACAGTTGTGCTGAAACTCTCATCAAATAGGAGAGAAATCGCCTCAAGTGTGTCCTCCAAATCTGCAGTATGAGACTCCATGAACAAATTAGAGATACCTATCAAATATTCATCCCACAAAGCAAGATCTGAAAAACTATGATCATCCTGCTAAATAGAAGCATCAATCGCTAAAGAAGCAAGAGGTAGAAGAGTAGGAAGCTCAACACTGGTCTCGAGAATACCAAGGTGTAGATGACCAAACTTCTCCTCACAAACATGGTTCACACTCAATGGAGTGTGTGATGCAATCAAAGGAACATTATCACCTTCTGAAGCAAAATGTGAAAAAGAATACACACGAGATGAATGGTCAACCATCCTGATAGCAACAATATCTCAAGTCTCCAAGTCCCTTATGTACACTCTATCTAGAGTGAACTCAACTGTTTTACCTTGACCACCATGAGTAATTTGATAAATAGAAAGGAGATTAGTGGACAAGGAAGGAACACAAAGCACATCATTGAAAGCCCCTTCCCCCATATCAATAGAACCCTTCCCACTTACCTTCATATATGTGTTGTTACCCATCAATATGTGAGGTGAATTACAAGGCTCAAAAGAAGATAACATATCCATAGAAGATGCCATATGATGAGATGCCCTTGAATCAAGAAGCCACCTATTTGATTCAGGACTTGTAGAGGCCAAGAGTGCTTGTCCTTCATCTTGTGTAGCCCAGTTGTAGATCATGTGTTCTCTAACTAAGATGATGATGGTGCTACCGATTGAGATGCTGAAAAAGTAGAAGCCACTGATGAGGGCAGCTAAATGTTATTCTTTTGAAGAAGGTGTGTGAGTTCATCAGTCTTCTTATTATAACATCTATGCTCATCATGTCCTAGCCTTTTACAATATGCACATTTGAACTTCTTTTTAGATGATTCCTCTTTTGAAGAGGATGTAGACTCGGGGGTTCTTTGTGAAGGAGAATTTTTACCTTGCTCATTAGACTTGAGTTCCTTTTTCTGCTTCTTACCTTTGCCACTTGAAGCCTTTGTATCCTTTGCAAAAAGAGCATGAGATGTATAAGACTTCAATGTGCCAATGTGTACCAACTTTGCTTGTTCCCTTGTGAGCTGAGCTGCAAATTTATCAAGAGAAGGCATTTTGTGTGCATTGCCAAGGGCATCCATTGTAGCATAGAATGTAGAAACAAACACTGAATAATCAAAACCAAGCTTAGCAAGAATAGAAAGAATCAACTGTTCATCCTCTTTTGTGACCCCACAATTAGATAACTGCAATCTTAGAGAATTTAGCTTAGAGAAGAAGTCTTGGATATTATCAAAATCTGATGGATTTAGACCCATTAGTTTATTCTCCAACTTAAATTTCCTCATCTTATCTGGCTTACCAAAGAGACTCTTTAAAGTAGTCCAAATTTGATTAGGATGTGTGTAAGATGCAACATGATATCTAAGATCTGGAGAAATGGACAAAAGAAGAGTACCAAGAGCTTCATCCCTTCTATCAAGCCATTTCCTTCTTTCTGTAGCTCCTATGGGTTCTAGATCTTGACCATATGTGAGTCTTTGCAACTTCAATTTTAACAATGACAACCCTATTTGTGTTTTCCACTCATGATAGTTATATGGGGTTAGAAGTACAACTTTTGATAAATTCATGATACAATCAGATATTACAATAGAGAAACAACAAATTTCCCTCACAATATAAGCAATTAACCCCTTTGTCCCAAACAAATTTACACTTTTTTTGCAAATTTACAACAATGTATCCAAAAGTACCAAATCAGCAACAAACTGAAAATATGAAATTCTGGAAACAAATCTGCAAAAAGTGCATGAATAGAACTGAAGTGCTCTAATACCATGTGGGAGTAAATGGTGAGTTAAAGATTTTGTCTTGGCAATTTTCCATAGTAATGTTTCTAATATTTCGTCACTCTACATTGAATTCTTTTGAGTCTGCAATTAACTAATTTTGTTCTTTTAGGAGAAAATTACTCCGAAGAAGTTCGTAATTTTTGAAACAAGGGACTGCAAGGAGGGGTTTCATATTGGAGTTGAAGTGGCTGAAGATGACCCTCATGCATTAAAAAAAAATTCAGACGAAACATTCAGCCTTTTGCTGGTAAAAAATTTAAAAAGTAATTTTGTTGCCATTATATAGGGAAAAAATGGTTTTATACTCATAAATGAAAAGTCAAATGAATTTGATGAATGGAACCAATAAATGATTAAGTGTGATTCAAATAGATGTCATGTGCCATGCTTTGCTTACTTTCTTGAAGGTCCACACTTAAAGTGTAAAAATGGTTAACATACTCTATCAATGCCCTTCATCTATTGCAATGACCCTACAAACATCCGAGGACGAAGTGAAGAGTACTATCACCATTTTCAATTCTCAAGACTATTGTTTGACTTGGAAGGTGAAATGTTGTTTGGCCGTGTAGATGTGGACTTTGGTGTTGCTAGAGAGTTATCTTATAATTCATGTGAATCCTGGAACATTGCTGGTTCAATCATGCTAAGCAAATATGCATCAAAAGGTTTAAAGTTCAAAGGCTACACAGATTCGACATATGAATTTGCCTCAATGAATGAAGACTTTCCTTTGAGGAAATGCAAGTGATTGGTCAATTGAGATTTAATTGAGTTCTTTAAAACTACAACCAACACCAAAAGTATATTTGAGGACATTAGACACATCTAACCATAGATAAAGATAGTATTCCACACAACCAACCCAGCTTACTTGTCATTGAATATTGAAAATATTGATCAAATTTATTTACAAATCAAAATCAGAAACAGTAACGCATATAACAGTTTGTCTTTGCATAAGTTGATGAATGTCATGAAATACAATACTAGCATACAGGTCTTGCTGGCATATAGTGGGCAATCAATTTTGTCTTTTATGACTTCAAGGACATTTAAGTCTTCCACCACAGTCATGGATATATGCAGCTTGACTCATTGGCATACAAGTTTAGATAGTGACTTGCATGGCTGCAGATAATTGACATTTGCATATGATATTCAAATTGTTATTTGACATAGTTAATAGTGATTGAATTTCTTTATTGGTTTCCACAGTCAGCAAATAGTATGGCAGCAGATTTGGGAGGAATTTTGGCTTTATTGAGAGGGGTGATTTGTGTATTTCACCAATAACTAGAATTACTAATTCTTTGATAGAATTGGACTTCTCCTATGGTCAGTACATTTGGTGCAACCACCAAAAGGGCATCAAATACATTACTGAGAAGCTAGGTAGAATCTTCCTCATAGAGGATTAAATTCAGATAAATTATCAGATGGAAAACATCATCAATGATTCTATGCTATGTTATCAATGGCCTATCTAGCTTTTCATCTCCTCTCCCACAACTCAAAGGAGGTAGTTGGTGTTTTGATTTGAATAGATGTGGTTATCACATGATTTCAGCACAAAAATGGCTCTGTGGTGCAATCAGCCCCCATCATACATGGATTAAGAATTTATAATTTTGCAAACAAGATAAACCATGTGAGGCAGCAAATAAATGGCTGGAACAAATCTACATTTGGTAATATCTTCTCACAGCTACAAATAATTGAGACAGTTCAATCAGCAACATACTCTAGCCTCTCACAACATATAAAGCAGTATTACAAGACTTGCCAAAACTCACCTAGACTTATTGCTGCAGTGAACAATTGTTCACCGTAGTGAATTAATCAAAAGCAGCTAACTATTTCTCTAAGAACCGGTAAACTTGTTTCTATGCATGCAAAAAGAGGAATTTGAAGGGTTTTGTATGTTCATTTTCACTTCTAAGCATTTGAATGTGTGTCCTAACTCTTGGGAAGTGTGTAGGAGGATACTTAAACATGTTTTGGTGACTACAAAAGAAAACCAATCCACCTATTACCAAGCAAAAGGAACGTTCTCTCATCTGGAATTGACTTTGAAATGCACACACAACCATGTATAACAGTGATAAAAGTAAAGATTTTGTAAACAATATGACAAGGGTCATAATAAAGAGGCTTGTTGGAAGTTGCACCCAGAGTTAGATCCCTTCAAGAAGTTTAACACAAATAAGAACATTGCCTCTACTCACAAAATGAAGGTAATTGAGTGTACTTCATATACGGATGATAGAATCTCTTGTGCAACTATGCAAAAAGGTGCTCATGTGGTTAGCAATAATGCTCAAGATGAGGATGAGGTTCTCAAGATAAACTGATTTGATAAAGTTTGGTACTAGAGCTTCAGTTAGAGACAAAGACAGCCAACACCGTACTCTTTGGATTGGCTGAAGCAAGGTAAAGAGAATTTAGTCAAGATGCAATGCATGATCAGATTTGCAAACTCCATAGACTTCAAGAATGGGGTAATTGTTGATCTCCCTCCTTTGCATGTCTGTGTTTTAGTGCTTGGAAGTCCCTATCTCTATGAATGGGAAGCAATCTTCTATAGGAAGTTGAATAAATACTGATAGATTAAGAATGGAGAAAAAATTATGGTAAAGTCATATGAAAGGAAATTCAAACTGTCAAGGGTAAGTGCTACACAAGCATCTCATTAATGCAAGTGGGAAGTTCGCATTGTTAAATTTGTGGGGAAAGAAAGAAGGTGACATGTGGCAGTTGTTAAAACTATGCATTGGCTGATGTGGACCAGATAATACACCAATTTAATGAGCTATTTGAGGACCCTAAGGGTTTGCTCCCTCACAGATCCATAGAGCATAAAATCCAATGGTTGCCTGATTGCCCAATTGTCTGCTTCCCAATATAGGTCTATATTAGCAAAGCATACTAGGGGCTAACAAAGTGAAAAAGAAGCTGCCTGAGTTATTGGAATGTGGTGTCACAAGGCCCAGCATATCACCATGTGGTTCTCATACAGTGGTGGTGCCAATGAAGGACAGATCTTGGCACATATGCATTGATTACAAGGCATTCAACAAGATTACAATAAAGAATTGGTAACCTTTAACGAACATAGATGATTTGATATAGCAGTTGCAGCATACTAAATACTTACTAAGTTGGAATTGAGGTCAATTTACCATCAATTAATGATAAAAGAAGAGGAAGTTTGAAAAACCGCTTTCAAGACTAGACAAGGATTGTTTGAATGGTTAGTGCTTCCACTTAGGTTGTCCAGTGCACCAAAAACCTTCATAAAATTAATGAATGAAGTGTCACTGTAATGTCCCCATTTTTACACCTTGTTTCATAAGTATTGGCCAGTTTCCAGGGTTTTTTGTAGGCTTCCAAGTGGGCTGGGAGAGTTCCAAGATATTTGGAGGATTCATGTTAGCATTTCGAGAAGAGTATTCTGATGTTGCCAGTAAGCTTTTGTGGGTTTTTTTGGACTTTTTCTGGGCCTTGGTGGGCAGTATTGTTATTTTTAGCAATGTCTACTGTTAGCAACTTACTATTTTTTGTAAGTTTTAGTGTGATTCAAATTGGGCCAATTTGGTGTTTGGACTCACTATTTTTAGCAATTTGCTATTTTTAGTAAGTGTTATTTTGAGCACCTGGTCTTGGCAGAAGTATAGTGCAAAGTTTCCAATTTTGGCAGTGGTAAGTTCAGATGATTTTTGGAGCAATATTTATTCACCACCACTAAAGTCTCAAAAAGGTAACTTTATGACTTAAGTTCATTTCATGACCCCTTGTGCTCAACGTCTAGGAAAGGGTCACTTAAGTTGTTTTTAAAAAAGCAAATATTATTTCCCAAGGTGGATGCCAAGCTTGAGGAGTTAAATGAAAATTAAAATAAATAAAATGTTTTCTCATGGAGATGGGCATCCCTTTTTGGAGGGAAAAAGCATTTGAAATTGGTGCCCTAATTTCTATATAAGCCCACCTTGTGCTCTCATTTGGTTTATGCTAATGGATGATAACAAAGTGCTATCAGTTTGAGATTGGATTCTTCAAGGCCTTGAGGACGAAAACCCTCAAAGCTTTGTTCTAGTTTCGAAGTTGAAAGACACTCCCTAGTTGGACTTGTGTGGCTTCAATTCAGGAGCTACCATTAGAGCTTATTGGTGAAGTTTCAGTTTTGAAGTTTTGATGATGGATTGCTTTGATGTTTACTAGTGTTGCTAGTGTATGGTTGAGTTTGTTTCAGTGCGGATTGGAGAGAGTTTTGTGGTTTTCCCTTGGTAGTTGGGCCGTACCATTTCACCGACAAGCTGTTCCACTTAGGAGGATGTTGGGGTTGAGTTGAAGGGTTTTTGAAGTTTAAATTGCTGCTACCTCTTCCTTGGTACTGAGCGACTCCTTTTGAGGGGTTAAGAGATCCTTAAATTGCTGGCACAAATTTCTATACAGGTTGTACCTCTGCTGCAGCAGCCGTACCTGTAGGCTGGGCGTGGCAATCTGGGAACAAATTGCTGCCCAGTAGGAGGAGTTTAGACTTGGGTTTGAGGCGCCTATACCTTGCAAGTCTTTGCAATCAGTTTGGGAGTGGACCTTGGTCAAGTTGGGTGGTTTGGAGATGATCTTTAGGGCTGCCTGTTCCTGCACACAATGAATTTCTGAGTATTGCAGACCTGCTGCAACAACTTTCCAGTCCTGATACAGTCCATTCGGGGTCATATTGTGAGGTACAATAATTCTATTTAGAGTGTATTACTTATTTCTTCATCTAACGACATTCTTGGGAGGTGTGCCATTCTGGTAGCTTGCTGATTGAAGTGTAACAGACCTGCAATTTTATATCAGACCTGTGTTGCTGCTGTTCAGATCAATTTCCAGACCTCAGGTGCCTTTGTGAGGTACACTTGCTCATTTTCATTAGGGGTTAACTTATCTTGGTGTTGATTTACTTGGGGAATCTCATTTCAGTGGATTGAATGTATTTGGGTGCTAATTTCATATTCCTGTCACATTAGCAGCTGGTTTGTAACTGTTTGTATCATTTGTATTGGGCATTCTATTGTAACACTGATTTGGTAGCACCATTTAGTGATTTGCTCTTCTTTGGTTTGGCTACTTATCCCATTGAATAAGTGGTATTGTATCGCACCCCATTGAATAAGTGGTATCTTTCATATTCCACTGAAGAAGTGCCTGCTAGTACTTACCCCACTGTGAAGTGGTCTTTGTTACACTCACCACTGAAAAGCAGAAGAGTTCTTATTTTCAGTTGCTCTACTCACCCCACTGAACAAGTGGTTTCTTCTAGCATTGCAATGTAAACCTTGCCACCGTATGCTCTCACCTTGCCCACATTGGGATCTGGGTGATCAGAAAGTGGAAGGTAATTGATTACAGTTGATTATCTTTTCTTATTATGTTATTACTTGCAATGTAACGCTTGTCACCGTCTGCTCTCACCTTGCCCACATTGGGATCTAGGTGATCAGAAAGTGGAAGGCAGTTGATTACAGTTGATTATCTTGCTCATATTGCTAACACTAACGAGTTGCAAATTTGAAAAATTTAAGGGTGGGTTACTATAGTCACACCCTCTCATCGATAGGTGTGTGATTATCTATTTGGACAACATTCTTGTTTTCAGCCAGGACATATGAGGAACTTGTTGCTCATCTAGAAAGAATGTTGCAGATTTTGAGGGAGAACAAACTTTGGTTGAATGGTAAGAAATGTGATTTTTTTAAGCAAAGTTTAATTTACCTTGGGCGTGTTGTAGAGGATGGTGTGGTTCAAATAGACCCAGCAAAAGTTGAGGCTGTTGTGAATTGGCCGAAACCCACAAGCATAATAGAGACAAAGAGCTTCCTTGGTGTAGCCCAATACCTAAGAAAGTTTGCAAAGCATTTTCTTTCATTGAATGCAATAACAAGTCATTGAAATACTTTTAATAGAGTAACATGCAACATAAGGCTTTCGAATAGTTGAAGAAGCAAATCAGCAATGCAACTATGTTGACTCTTCCCAATTTGCAACGACCATTTGAAGTGGAAATATATGTAACCAATTATGTTACAAGGGTTGTTCTAATGCAAGGAGGTAAGCCTAAATGTTACCATTCTGAATTGTTCCATGGGTCTGTCCTTGGGTATTGCACCTATGATAAGGAGCTTTATGTATTGGTGCAAGCAGTTAAGAAGTAGAAGCTTTAATTGTTGGGCAAAGAGATCATCACGTATACAGACCACTGGCCACTTCAATATCTACAAAGTCAAATGAAGCTTAAATATGCTCATCATTACAAGTGGATGGTTTTTCTTCAGCAATTCCACTTGGTTAGGTATAAAAAAGGTGTATCCAATAAGCTTGCTCATTTATTGTCTAGGCTACTATTATTATCAGCTATTTCTACTTTGTCTCTTCTTGAGCCTTTCCCAAAGGAGGTTTATGCATAAGATTATGAGCATGACAATGGCTTTGGAGAGTTATATCAGCAGCTCAAGTAGGGTAAACATGATGAGATTCTTCCTACAGTTTTTTTTCGTGTGAAAGATGGGCTTCTCTTCAAGTGTAATTTGATTTTGTGTTCCAAAAGAGAGGAGATTGGTGTTTTTAAGAGGACACACCTCAAAAGTGGCTGGACATTTTAAAGTTATGAAAATGGTTTCTAATTTACACCAGTATGTTTATCGGCCATACATACAACATGATGTTACCAAATTTGTTTGAAGTTGCAAACTACATAGATAAGCAAACCTGAAACCGAAAACTAGGATTGTATCAGCCACTTCCAATTTCAGCATGCTTGTGGATAAGTATTTCAATGGATTTCATAGGTGGTTTGCCCATGAGAAGAAAAAGGCATGGCTATCTCTTTGTGGTGGTTGATAGATTTAGCAAGATGTGCATTTTAATCCCATGAAAAAAGACAACTTGGTAAAAAATTTGGAATCTAGGATTCCAAATTTCTTGGTAAGTTTTGGTACACTTTATGGGAGAAGATGGATACCCAATTGAAGAGAAGCACAGCTTTCCACTGTCAAACAAATGGACAAACTGAAGTAGTTAACAAAACCTTGGTGCAGCTGCTACGTGGCTACAAAATGAGGTATCAACATAAGACATGGGATGAGAGTCTTGCACATTGAGCACTCTTCTAAGCAGGCAATTAATTCTTTGACAAATCTTTTGCCATTTGAGACGCTTTGTGGTGCAGGAGCACCTAGCCTAACCTCCATTTTGGTTTGCACAATTTTGGCTTGTACTGACTTTAGCCAAGTCAGGAATGCTTGTGTGTTTAGATTGGAACTTTAGAAGGTATTGTGTGTGTGGAGAGTTAGTCACTAGGACTAAAATCTTCATTAGGTTATCTTATTGTTAAATTCTGCTTTATTAAGATTTGGACAGTTATGTTAGAAGATATGATGCATCAAATGTGTTATAGCCACATTCTCATTGTTGGAAGATGCTAAAGGTTAGTTGAGGGGTTGTTAGCTCGAGGTTAATGAGTTGGAGATCCTAAAAAGAAGGATAATGGCGAGGTTGCAGGAATATTGCAAAGTGCATGGCAACATTGTTAGGTTGCATGCAATTTAATTAGTTTGGATTCCCTTGAAATCAGGGATATGGAGGCGAGAAATC
The DNA here is from genome assembly GCA_007258455.2 of Sequoia sempervirens. NCBI lineage: Eukaryota > Viridiplantae > Streptophyta > Pinopsida > Cupressales > Cupressaceae > Sequoia > Sequoia sempervirens. Next base: position 261,058,273 of record VDFB02086081.1, read on the forward strand.
TCCCCTTGAATGATGGAAAATACTCTAATATTGAGGTATTGGCTTGTGGCAAGCAGTTAGAGAGATTATTGTAATAAAATTTTTGGTGTGGAATAAAAAATAGCGAGCAGAATTCTGTAATTACTGTGTTTGCTTGTAAACCCCATGAGTTTTGTGGAAACAGTGGTAACAAAGAGTGTGCACATAATGTTTAGTCATTTTATTTTTGTTCTAAGCATATATTAGAGCATTTTCCATCTGGTAATCAAGTCTTGTGTGAAGAATAGAGGACAGTTTGGCAGAAATTCTGATTTTCTGTGTCTTTGTTTGTAAATCCCATGTGTTTTCAAGCAGGGCCATAAAAGACTTTGTAAATACTGTTTTATCCTTGCATTGGAGTTCTTAGTATAGTTTGAGTCATTTTCCTTCTTTGTGCAGGTTGCTTAGGATAGAATTGTAGTTTTGACTTCATAGATTAGAGTTTAGGAAGCATTTTAATTGTAGTTTTGTACAGTCATTTTTGGAATGACTCCCCCATAGCCACTGACCACGAGGTCCTCCTGAGACTGGTGGAATATGGGAGTAGATTCAGCTATTTGTAAATATTTGACAGTAGGAAGCATAGAACATGGAGCAAAGAGTATTATACCCAAACCCTAGGTGAGCTAGGACTGCCCAGTTAGGGAATTGGGGTGAAAATTAAAGAACCAAGGTAGGGGAAAAGAACATTGTACGGAATCTGTACTGTTCCAGGTGGATTAAGGTAAGGCATATACATGCAAAAGGGTTTGGGACTTCGACCAATCCTCTAGAAGGATATTTGAAGGAGAAAGCACAGAAACCCTAACAAATAGGTCAATTAGCCCTTTTGTCCTAGATGATAGGAATGCACTGTACGACAGTGACAGAGGTCTGAGATCTAGTAGAAGATTTAAAGCTCTAAAAAGGGTGCTTGAAAGTTCCTTTTTTTTGGTAGGTTGTTTGTCAAGTGTGAGAGGAAAAGTCAGAAAACTGACTGGTAAGGGCTAGTAGAGTTTAGGCCTACCAAGGCAATCTCTTGGAATCGGGTGTATTGAAAGCTAAAGAACCTCCAAAATGGAATAATTTGGATGCAAGGAGCATGAGGACAGTACCTTTAATCCCCCTGCTAGCAGTTCAAGAAAAATGGATAAAATTAGCATCTAGATCCTTCTAGGTGCAAAGGAGACAACAATTTCAAAGAAGGTGTTGAATCCTCTAAGGTTAAAGCACAAAGTGGAACTCTTGGAACAGAGTTGTAGCAAGGTTCAGTTGATGAACTAAGTCAGGGTAGAGCCTAAAAGATTGATAGGTTCATGGTGAAGGCATAGTAATGTCTTCTTGTTGTTAGGTGCAAGCAAACCTTGGAGTTGTCATACACCACTTTGGCTTTCTACCTCCTAGCCTACTTGATGTAGTTGTGATATAGTCACAATTGATGGGCAAAGATGTTGACTTAGAGGTTGATAAGGCGCAAAAGTTTATTAAAAAAATCTGCCAAGTTCTCCAAGTACAAGAAAGGTTAAGGGCAGCCAAGAGAAGTATAAGCGAAGACATGACCAACACCACACCAAGCACAAGTTTAAGGTGGGTGATAAGAGTTTGGTTATAAATGATCAAGGATAGGTTTCAAGAAGCGGCAAGGAAGCTGAAACCACTTAGGTATGGCCTCTATTCAGTTCTAGAACAAGTCAATGAGAATGCATTCCAGCTTGATTTGCCACCATACATGAAAGTCTATTTGGTGATTAATGTAGAGAATTTGTAATTGGTTGAGCCTTCAATATTGGAAAAAGAGGAAGATTCAGTTATACCATTCATGGGAGATCTCAGTCCAGGTCCTTTAGAAGAGCTTGAACAAGATGTGATCCTACAAAGTAAAAGAGAGACTGACCCACAAGCAGATGCATAAACATGGTTGGTTGGATTGAAAGGGCAACTCCCAACCAAGGAAAAACGGTACCCTAATGAGGATGTTGGAAAGAAATTTTCACATCTTGGAGATAGTAAGGTCAGCTTTTCTCCATTCCAGACAAGGAAGGCTACTCAAGTCAACCCTTCACATTCCTTAATGTGAATAAGTCAGTTTTCATCAGTTTTGAAGCATTGAGGGCTTGTATGCAAGGTTGTTGAAGATTCAAAGTGATCCAAAGCATCTTGGAGAGGAAGACTGACTTGCATGCAAGTTTGAAAACTTGGTGTTTATCCACTTTTGGCAAGTTCGCCACTTACACAAGTGGTGAATAGGAAAAACACCTCGACAAACTCATAAACTACTGCAACAAACAGCCATTTACCCCAGCAAATTCATCTGAAGCAGCAAACTATTTCTCTAAGAACCGGCAAACTTGTTTCTAAGCATGCAAAAAGAGGAATTTGAAGGGTTTTGTCTATTCATTTCAACTTCAAAGCATTGAAATGTGTCTCCTGACTCCTTGGAAGTGTGTAGGAGGATCACTTGGACATGTTTTGGTCACTGCACATGGGTTGGCATTGACCTTGAGAGCAAGATGATTTGTATACTTGAAAACCATTGGAGCAGCATTTTGGAACAAAACAGCATACTGATGTAATTTGGAGCTCTTGTAACTTGTTGTTGAGCTTCCTCAGTCACACTCAGGTCTTTACACATTGTATTTGATGCACTTGGCTGACTGCATACTGAATATGAGGAGTCATTTGCCCCTCGACTAGGGTTTTCATCCTATTTAGGGTTTCTCCATGTCAAAAATAATTGTCTAAATCATTGCTAAATGTTCTTTGCTATTGTTTCTTGATTTTCATTGCTTCTTGATGATGTTTGGATGCATATTTATGAATGACCGATGGATTAAGGACTGTTAACACTTACTTTTGCTTGTTTGAAGTTGTTATTGAGCAATCACATTACAAGAATTTGTAATTGATGAGTTGATTAGGAGTATCTTTATCAGTTTACAGATCAAATATTGTCCTCTGTAATATCCACTAGAGGAAAATAAAATTTTGAAGGATCATTGAAATGTTTTGCCGCAAAAAAAAATCCAAATTGTGCAACTAATAACTTTTTGTGGTACAGCAACCAAAAAATCAAGAGTGCGACGACAACAAAATAATTCATTTAAATTTGACTAAGTTGCAACCTCTCCAAAGCTTTGACTTCTTTTATAATGTACAAATGGCGCTCTAACATAACACAGCTGCTTAGACTTCGTACAACCTCTTCCAGAAAATAGCTTGGCAACTCACAAGGTGGAAAATATTAAATATTTAATGTTGAAGATATGCTGACCACTGCATACCAATTTCAAATTGTACGACGCTATTCATGGTATGGTGGTACGACACAAATTCCAGAAAAATACAAAATGCTTCCAATCCATATGAAATGGTACGACAATCTACAAATTAATACTCCAAAGATTCTAGTCTTTCTTCAATATTAACGTGTCCTGAATTTGTCTTGTACGGTGCAAGCTTCAAGAAATTTGACTTTGTTGAATTTCTATTATTTACTCAAAATAATCATACGAATTTGTACGGACACCCTTTTCAATAACTCCTTCCCAAAAATCACACGATTCTCATTAATGTTTGAAAAAAAATTATTGCAAAGTTTTATCGCCCTCATAATTGAAGTACAGATGTCATAAATCAAACAAAAATTAACTATCCCAACATCCAAACCTGCTTAGAGCACTCCAAACCAGATGAAGAATACAGAATACTAAATTTCACCCCTGAAACTGCAAAATAATAAACACCATTAAATTTCTGAAAATAAAACACTCGAATACCAGCATAGTCCCTGAGTGAGACTATCAATGATCACCCAAGGAGCATTTTTCAACTTTGAAGATGCTATTCCCCGTGGAGATTTGCATCTTCATGAAGTTCTGTAAATTCCATTAGCATAACATTCTCTTCCCAAAATTTTCATGCCTCTTGAAAAAAGAGCCCAAAAATTGCTTTTGTTCTCTTTCCGTAACTCTCCAAACAATTCTTGAAATTCCAATATTTACTTTTAATTTAATTCCCTTATTAAAATACACCTTATTTCACCGAAAAGTGACTTAATTAAATTATTTTACTTTTTCGGCACTTTAGTCACTTTAACTCACATTAAAAATAATTAATTTAAGTTGTCTTTTAATTTATGTTTTTTCGACAACTTACAATTAATTATTTAATTATCAAATATTTCCCACATAGCTATTTGAAGATGCGAAAAATACAAAAACTGTTCAAAGGTGACATCTGAAGGTGCCAAAATATAGAGGAGCTCATTAGGAACATCAAACATCCCCTTTGTCATGACTGATGATCACTGAGAAAGCCAAAGCTAATTACAATGTTGATGTGACCAAAAATGGCGACATTACAATCATAGAAACCCTTTTTCCAAAATCCTTGAAGCCCATTCAAGTTTCTCATTTTCCATCCAGTCTATATGATAATGCATGGCCTTGGCATCTACCTTTAACTCTAGTGGTTTCCCTTGTCTAGTTGCTATCCAAGTCTAACACATGTTACTATGTCACATAAGGTCTTGGTTACCCTCACTTGTGGTGGTGCTCTTGGCAACATCCCCCCTTCTTTCATTCAACCAAACATGTCTAGACTCTCTTCATATTTCAGCCTGCCATCCTTGTGTCCTCTAGTAATAACAGAATGTTGTAATGATATACCCCATTTTTTCTAAAATATTTTGCTCTCTTCCCTAAGTTTAAAAAAGAACATTTTATCGTGGGTGGAATGGAGGGCGGCCCTCCAATAGAGGCGGAGGGCACATGGCGGGTGAAGTGGATGGGGTGTGGTGGGTTATTGTTGGGCATTGACTACTGAGAGCTCATTCCCAAGGGTGTCACTCATAGTTGTCCACCCTGGATGAACACGATGGCAGGGATGCCATGTGAAGATCGACAAGTTGGAGCCCATAATGGGCACTTAAAACAAGGAGTGGTTGTTGATAGAGTGGCGGATTATGAGTACCAATTCATACGCCGATGTGACAGATTACAGAGCAGATCGTATGGCATTTGAGGAGGACGGCCTCTCTCATGTGTAGTGTCATGGCATTAATGCCATTCTCAGTTAAGTATTGATTAATGATGGTAGTTTGGTATGTGTTTCTTATAGCGTTTGTTTTGTCGGGTGGGTGGAAGAGCTCTGTGATGGCAAGATGCTCGCGTTTCATAATTGAAGTCTCAGCGGAGGGTTTAGTGTGGTTTGGTGCGGACACACCAATTTCTTTGGGTGCCAAAACTTGCCAAACGGCATTTAGGGTGGTAACAGACCAACGCCTTAAAAGGATTATGCTCAATATTGATCACCTACTGGTTGAGGTGGTGAAAATGGTGCTGGGCTCCGAGCACTTAAACAGAAGTGAGTATGGAAGGGACAATACATATGTCACTTCCAGGTTCTTGGTGTCACTTTTAGACAACCGTGTGTCGAAGGTGGAGGCTAAGGTGTTGCTAGAAAATGTCTTCAAAAAGGACCTGTTGTTGGGTGTGGACAAGGTGTTGAAGGCTGCCATTGTGGGGACTAGTATTCCCCGTCCTGGTGACTTAGAGCTGCTGAGGAATACAGATGAGGCGGCGAATTTTTTTCCTTTTCTGCTAGATTTGAAGGATCCGGCTCTCATGAGGCATCGGATGATTGTCGCCATGGCTGTGGAGTATATGAAAAAGTTTTTCGGGCTCATGGCCATGCAGGACATTGACTGGATTGTGGACTTCGAGGCCTTTGCTGAGGCCAATGGCTTTCTATGAGTATGGGTATGTTTAGGGTTTGTTTAATATGTTCTATCTTCATCTTGGTAAATATCAGGTTTGGGTAGTGCAATTAATATTAGAAGACTGGCTTTTGTAAATTTTGCAAAGGATGGGATTATCTGCTATTTCCGAGTATGATAGGTAGTGGCGTATGGGTGGTGGTTATCAATTTCGGCGGGTAGAAGTGGTCGGGTTTGTAAAGGGCCTATGGGTCGAGGCTCCTCTTTGTTTTGTCCTCAGAGGTTTTTGGATGGGTGTTTAGCTGGGTGGTAGTTGCAGTTAAATCTGAATGGAATCATGGCTTTTGGTGTTTCCCTACATTAGCAGATGTTTGTAAACTTTTTTTTAATAATATAAATATAACTCTTACGTATCAAAAAAAAAAAAAAAGCCAATTTATCAAACAATTCACTGACATTCCTGTTTGACACACATAAATTGCTACAAATCAAATGAATAACTTCATCACAGTTTCACAGTGGATAGATTTACCATTTTTTTTCTTTTTTTTTCAAAATAACAATCTAAAACAGTTGTTTCACAAAATTGAGTATTGCATATCATTTATAACACTTATGGTTGTTTCATTTGATTGCACACAAAAAATGCTTTTTAAACCAACTTGCATGAATTAAGTATAATTAATCTGACCTTTAACTCCAACGGCTCCCAATCATGGTACAAAACCATGTCCATCATATTGCAAATTGTATGATTGGTTTCTTTTGGTATTGCAACCTCCAAACAAGAGTACGATGGCACACTGAAGAATTTATTTAACTTGACTAACTTGCAACCTCCAAAAAGCTTTGACTTCTTTTAAAAGATGTATGGACAGCACTCTAAAAAAATAATATGGCTACTTAGGCTTCTTACAGTCTCCTCCAGAAAATACCTTGGCACCTCATATGGTGGAGAAAATTAAATATTTAATGTTGAAAATTCCTACACACCAATTTCATATTGTATAGTGCTATTCCTTTCAAGCGTACAAACCACAGAAAATGTACAGAATAATTGATACCAGTTGCGAATCCATATTAAAGGAGTACGAAAGGCTTCTTGGCAACGCTGGGGATTAAATATTGATAAAACCTTAACTTTTTCCTCTAGTCAATGTTTAGTCATATTTAATAACCTAGAATGGTGCAACTATTTTCTCCAACAATTGTACAGCCAAACAAGCTAAAAACCAATTAATATGTAAACTCATCACCAAAAATCTTTGTAAGTTTGCAGCTATACCTCTCCATAAAATGGCTTTATTTTGATCAAAACCCAAATTTACAAAAACTACATTAATTTTTCCCTTAAATATACTCCAACACAACCTCTGAATAAGGTTGTCAGCAATCACCCAGGAAGTATTTCTCAACATCAAGATGATATTCTCCATGACGGTTAATGTCTTCACGAAGTTCTAGAAACTCTCCAACAGCATAACTCTCTTTTTTCCTAAAAATTCACAGCATCCTGAAAAATGTGCCCAAGATTTTCTTTTGTTCCCCTTTTGTAAATCCCCATTCCAAATCTTCAAATTCCCCATTTACTTTTTAATTCAAAAACTTATATCTTCCTTTTTGACCCTCACAAATAAAATATTGACTTCACCCTTTTTAAAAACACCTTATATCTCCTTTTTATATTATTTTAATAAACATTAAGTTAAATCTTTAATTTGACTTTAAAACATCAGCATTTAATGAAAATAATATTAATTCGACTACGCATAGAGGGGGGACATTACAAATGTTCATACTTGTACTAGTTCCTCATCTACACCAACAATCCCAAAAAACCAATCCACCTATTAAAAAGCACAAATTGCCTCCTCTCATCTGAAGCTGACTTTTAAGTTTTGGTGCTATGTTTTCCTTTTTATTGGCTCTTACCTTACTCTCTCCACCCATTTCCCTCACCTTCACTATGAAGTTACCTCCCTTTGACAATCCTCCATTGTTGATTGAAAATCCTCTTCACCAATGTTCCTCCCACTATCAATGAGGATCATCAGTGTGGTTTTCTAAAGTTGTTCCAATATTTTCATTAGAAGTCATTCCACCAGCCTCACTTCCACTTTTAATTGCCCACTCTCAAACAAATAGGCTTTTCCTCCATTGAATTATTAGTCTCTTTGTTGATCTATTCTTTTTGTCCTAGGGATGATCATGCTTGACCTTTTCCATCATGTTCAAACATTGTTGATGTTGTTGATTCCCATTTTTCCATTGCAATTCCATCCTTGATAATCTCTTTCTCTACTCTCTTTCCCTAGTGAGATTAAATGTTGGCCTCTATAATACCCACTAGAGGATTTTGAAGGATCATAAGGACCCTTTTCCAAAATCCTTGACGCTCATTCTAGTTTCTCAAGTCTATATTCTAATGCATGGCCTTGGAAGCTTCCTCTATCTCTAGTGATAGTCAACATCCTTTGTGAGTGCGGCTTCTACAAGAAATCCAGCAATATGAGACATTATAGTTTGTTTACAAAGTATATTTATTAACATTTGGTCACCTTTTAATTGCTTATGTTCAAAGTTAAAACTTTTCTTAGAGAATAGAAAAAGACTCATCCAATGCCTGCAAGCATCTTAGCTTTACCTACAAATAATCTACCTCAAATTTTGGGAAAAAAGTCCACAAACCAAATTTGACAAACCAGACCTCCAAAGCTTGAAGTTATCAAACTCCAAAATGTTACAACCTAGAAACTGTCTTATTTGGGAAAGAAAAGAAAACCTCCTATGTTGATCTAGCTAGCTGAATTATTTTGCAGACAAAGATACATCAAAGTATTGCAGATGATGATGTTAAAGCACTCATACCATGATTATTACCATGTTACTCACATATAGACCAATAAATCACACAATAGGCAAACTAGTAAGAAGGGTAAAGGGTTGTCAATCTTATAAGATACAATTCAAGCCCATCATAATAATAAAGTGCACCTTCAACAGACTGACACAAGGCAGAAATTAATGCAAATGATTCTGCTTGAACAAGGACAAAAGCCAAAGCCTTGGCCCTTCTTGTATTCACCAGCTCCAATGTCAGTTTCAACTAGAGACATAACAAGAAACCATGCAAATGGAATTAACATTTTAGGATTTTTCCATCAGGATTCCTTGTGCTTATTTATAATTAAGACACGTTGTTCAACTTATCTGCTGACAAAATGACTCCTTACAAATCCTAAACCAGATTGAATACCTTATACTATAACAGCTTGACATGGATTTTGTAAGACTGACCATCAAATTGTTAGATTGATACATCTATTTCAAAGAAAATAAGGTTATTAATAGCTCCAGAAGGTCCATATTATAGACAGAATCTTTAATCAATAAGTATTTAATTCAAAGAGGAGGAGGATGGTGAACAGAAACTACTATGAGATTGTAATTCATTTAAGAAAATCATGTAGACTATGATTATAGTTGACCCAGCAATTTGACAATTTTGATCTAATTGTGATTCCCAATAATGTGGTAGGACACAAGGATGAGAAAATCAAGTGGAACCTCCTGGGGACCTCCTGCTACCCCTATACAGCCTTGAAAGACAAGCTGGGCCAGGTAGTATTGCAGGCATTGCTAAAGACTCCAATAAAACTATTCTTGCATGATTCCATAGAAGAATTAAAATTACCTGCAGTTGATATAGCAGAGGCTTTGACAATCAAGGAGAGAATTTGGCATGTTGTCAATTCCTTGGTCAGATCCCTCATTCTGAAATTTACTTCCAAGATAAAGATGGGCAAGATCTAAGAGGCCTCCCCAGACACAAAATAAGTGAGGCAATCAAACAGTGAATCAAATTGTTAGGGACATTTGGTTTCTAACTTTGGAATTTGATAACATCCTTATCCATTTCATACATGTCCAGAGAACAACCAATAAGCCCCCATAAAGATTTAAATATGAAACTCTCCACTTAAAACAATTGTCTTTCCATGGGAGATGCCAATCTTGTATGGGATAGCAGATCCCAAAGACCCTATCTTCAATATTTGTTATATAATGCTATGTTCCCCATAGATGTGTCCTAGGGATTTTTTAGGCATTTTGGGGATGAGGGATGTCCTAGGGGCAGGTCAACAGGGGCTAAAATTTCCCACTTTGTCACCTTTTTCTACATTTTTGGGGGCCTCCTAGTGACATCCCTCAACATGGGGGGCATCTCTTGGGACATTCCCCACAGGGTATCCGAAAGGGGTACCAATGACGTCCAAAGACATTCCAACATCCTAGAGACGTCATTCCCCATGGCATCACAATTTTCACTCATGAAAATATACAAAAATCTAAATAAATTTAAATTCTAAAAACCCCTAAATGATTGTGGGGGCCCCACAAGGCCCACCAACATAAAAAAATTATATTTTGTTCCTATTTTCCCTAGCCCACTATCATTTTCATGTTTTCATTTGCATTTTCAGATTTTTGGTTTCACAAGCAAGGAGAGAGTTCAAGAAACTGAAAGTTGAAGAGAGGTGAAGGAAAACAAAGGAGGACAAAGGAGGAAGAAGGTATGTAAAATATCCTTGGTTTCTTCTGTTTTTTTTCCATTTTTGTTTTGGTTTGAAAAGTCAAATATTTGGGCATAGCTGTGAATGCTTTCATGTTTCATTGTTTTGTTCTCAAACCTTCAAAGCAGTTCTTACAAACTTCCATTTGTCAAGTTAAAGTTTTCAAACTTACAAATTTGAACATGTCCAAACCTTCAAACCTCTTTTTTTAACATGTTCAAACTTGCAAAATTGCTGTTTTATATGGTTTTTGGTGTGCAAAAGCTGTTGTTTTTTATTGTTTTTGGTGAGCAAAATCTGTTGTTTTTACGCTGAGATGTATTAAAAATTTTGATGTTTTTTATATTCATATTGTTGTTTTTGGTTGTATCTCTTTTCAATGTCAAGATGTATTCAACTACTGGAAATGAAAATCTTGATTTGGGTGATGAATTTGAGGTGACTGTGGGGGAATCAATTGAGAGCAGACAAACCCCAGCTACAAGCAAAAGCAATTCAGTTGGGAGCGTATTGCAAATCGGATTGACCTTTGAGTTGTTGGCACCATATGCCAAAGGCCCATTTAACAAGAAAACTTCTTTGCACCAGTTTGCAACATTGCTCAACACTAATGATGAGACAATCAACCTAAGATCAGCCAATGTCAGTGGCCTGTCCTTGTGCCAGGGCCTTATCACTAAGGTGGGAAAAGTTGGTAGAGGTTATTTGGGTCCCAAAAACACTAGATTGAGGACCACTCTCTTGGAAAAAAATTCTTCCAAGGTTAACCTATTGATGGAGAAGGAGAAGACCAAATGGATAACACATGGCTATAGTATAAACATTGATGGATGGACGAACATTAGACATTGCCCACTCATCAACATTATCTTTTTATTGATTGATGGACCTTACTTCTTGAGGGCAATCAATTGTTTAGGAAAATGCAAAGATGTTGAGTTTTAGTTTCAAATCTTGAGAGGAGCCATTGAGGAGGTTGTTCTTCAATATTAGTGCAAGTGATTACAAATACAACATATGTTTGTAAGATAGAAGGTTGATTGATTCAATCTACAAACAAGCACATCTACTAGACCCCTTGTTATGTGCATTATTTGAAATTAGGATCTTAGAATACTAATCATCATAAATAAAATATAAAATAACATAAGAATTATAGAATCGTAGATTAAACACATTACATAGCATATACATGGGGAAAACCCATTCAAGTAAAAAAACCCATAAAGCATCATTTTAATATTAAAACACTTACAAAATTCTCTCTCTCTCTCTCTCTCTCTCTCTCTCTCTCTCTCTCTCTCTCTATATATATATATATATATATACAAAACCTGGGGATATCACTTCTCATCACTTCCACATGCCCTTTATAGTCTTGTGCAAAAACTTCAATTCTTACAAACTCTCAATGAGAGAGAACCTCCTTAAATATAGAAGGGGTGGAAAAATACCTAAAGGGGTGTTAGTGACACTTATTCAAAACTACCATTACAAACAATCAAGAATCTAATATTTATTAGACTATAATTATTTTAAATGCAATATGCTTAATAAAGCATATAATATATATAAGATTTTGTAACCTTATATTAGAACAATATATATATATATATATGTTATAAAGGTATGACCCTTAATAACATTATATTCTAGCACTCCCCCTTAATGTTAACAGAGGGCATCACATGTCAATTTCTGCAAAAGAAAACATGAAGTACCGAAGTAATGTAGGTCTAATTTGATAACAATAAGCACGAACACAAATATATTCAAAATGAAGAGCATGTATTCCAAAGCACATGAAAGTCATCTTGTCATAATTTATAATTGCAGTGTTTTAAAGATGATGATTTACATGAGGTCTTATAAAAAAATTATTGGAGCCCAAAACACCTCAAACTAGACTCCCCCAAGTTCATTACATAGTGCCCATAAGTCTTATTTAATACAATACTTTTATAAGTGGAAGATTTACATAGAGAAGAATTTATAATACGTACAAAGGACTTATAAATATAATGCCTAGAAGTCTTATGTTACACATGTTAGGAGGTGTCATTGACATGCACACTCCCCCTCAATGGCATCACCTGAGGCCAAGCATTAATTTGAATTTGGAGAATTTGGTAATGCATAGAGGTTTAATATGTGATTGCTAAGTTTCCAACCTATTTCTTCTTGATCATAGAATATCTTCCACTAGATAATCAAATGTACAAAACTGGAGAAAAAATTTATGATGGAATACTTTCCCTTAAGTGAAGTGTCCATGAGCTTCAATGCATTTTTCACTCTTTTTTTTTTTGGAAATATAAGTCTTTGCTTAGAGTAAATTAACTTGATTATCATATAATAAGGTGGGATGTTTACTAGTACCCAGATGAAAAACTCTTCCACTAATCTTTTAAGTCACATTGATACTTATGGAGCTACTTTTGTGTTCGGTCTTTTGATTAAAGATCCATAGAAGGTAGCTTGTTTGAATATTACTTCACCCATGGAATAACACCTACACCATTTATTTTGAAGGCATAATTTGTGGTAAATTTCCTATAATGAGGATCATCGGCATTATCAATAACACAATAATCAAATAATTTTATTCTTGGTGCAAGAATAATAAAATCCATAATAGATTAACCTTTAATGTGCATTTGTAATTTTCAAAAGTTCATATAGTATTTTGCAAAAAACTAGATTTAGGTTTTAAATAAATACCAATTGTAATAACAACTAATTTGATCATATTATATTTCTTACAGTATTGGGCATACTTGTTTGAAATGCTATAATGATCCTAGAATATAGTCAATTTGAATGATGAAACAAACTTGCTTCATTTGTAATAACTGATTCATCTATAAATGACATACTTATAAATTTAGCCAAAAGATTGATTCAATACCCTCCAAAAATTGATGATCAGTCCATCCTTATTTTACAAGATCATTAAGGTATGTGACTGTCACAAATTTAAGTAGGTATGAGTTTCCATGTTTTTTAAGTAGTGGGTAGTCATGTGCTAAGTATATAATCAAAGATCTATAAAGAAATTCTCTAAGAAACAGGTGAGATTTCCTTTCTAGGCTTTTTTTTTGGATAGTTATTAGGACCATGACCACCAAATACAAATAGGTGAATAATTCAAAAAATTATAATAGATGTCTATGAGTAATTCAAAACATGAGTAGCTACTGATCAATACCTAGATTAATGCTAGATATTTCCCTTGCAAGAATATCTCATTTAAACATGCTTGAAACTAGATCCATGTTCATTTCTTTAAGTAATAATTTAGTTAATTACAAAAATTTAACCAATTAGTCCAAGATAAGCTCTTGACAATTTAAATGAGAGGCAAGTTTGGAGTCTTTAATAGACTCAAGACTAATTGCAAGTCAACACTTATCCATAAACGAAAAGGAAAGACCACAAGGTTGATATTATCAACAATTTCTCCTCTCCTTGTGAACTAGATCATAGTAACAGATGGAGTATACAAGAATATGGAACTCTAAAACCTAACTTGTAGCATTAAATGCTTTTCCTTACTCAAAATAAGTATGGTAACATATTTATAATATGCAAGTGATTTAAAGGAAGACCTCAAGGAAATGTATTCATTAATTGCAAGATATACACAAAATGAATTTGCTGAAAAATCTTTTAAAAGATTTTAGGTATAAATCCAAACTCCACAATGTTTGTGAAGTACTTGTTTAAGACTAGACATAATGTTTGACTTGGTCTTAATTGTTATAAGAGAATGTCAAAGGAAGTGAGTAAAATCAACGAATGCACCCTAATCTCAATAGAAACAAGGGATGGGATTTGAGCTATATGTGAAAGCCTATAATCAATGCCTTTAAATAGTAGTCTCTCTTGATTATAGACATGTTATTTTGCTAATATTTTCAATTCATGCCTTCTACTATCACATATTCATTTTTAATTCAAATTGCTGATAATGATAGGACATTTTTACTTTGATAATTAATTTCATGCTTTCTCTTCACAAAGATGTGATATTACATATTTCAATTTTCTATTAAAAGTAGTAGCTCTTTGAAAAAATGAGTAGCGTATTAGCTAAGCTCTTGGAGTATAGTTAATAATGTGAAAGATAGTGGTTATGATTGTAGGGAAATAGTGGAGTCATGCCACCAACTTTTTGAGATTGATCTTTATAATGGTGCTCATATTTTGAAAAGAGGGCCAACGTGCCTTATATAATCATATGGTATCATAAAATATATGCAATCCATTTAATTATGTAAGTTCAAGGATTGCCTTTTCACAAGCCTAGTTATGAGCATACTTTCAAGCATCTGCAGTCACAAAATCCAGAATAGGGAAAATTAAAAAAGAATTAGGAAAGATGTCATATATCCACCCCTTATGATTTGCTCTGCTTACTACACATAACCCCCTTGGAGAACACATTTTTACATGACAAAATAAACTCCCTTTTTTATTCCTACAACATCACAGCAAATGCATCACTTGTTTCTTTGTTGGCCACAAGGAAAGATGATAAACTAATGATAATGAGTCAAGGGGAATGACAAGAAGCATTTCATTCAAATTAAATTTCAACTAGTTGCTAAGCAAATACAACCCACTTTGACTTGTGACAAGTTCAAAATGATATGACAAATACATTGTTATGTCTATGAAGATCACAACAATCCAACAATGGATCAAATTTTGGATTGATTTACAATAGAAATGCATTGTAAACAACAACTATCAAATTTGAAATTACTTAGATCATGATCGTTGTAGGATTTAGCTCTATGAATGATTGATAGTTGGTTATACCACCTATATCTTGTATAAATGCATTGCATTGGTGAGCAATAGTATTAATTGTTAGAACTGCATATAATACCTATGTAAGGCCTTGTAAATGAAGCTGACAACTTTCCACTATTCTTCTCTACACAATGTTCAAAAAGTCTTGGTTTGAGATTTGTAATGATTTGTGACTTGCATTTAAACATTGTTCATTCTGAGTATGGGTAATATTGTTTCAATGGCCAATGTTTGATATTGGGTATAATACAACTTGAAAATATTCAATGTTTATATTATATGCCTTCTAGAAAAGGATATATATATATATATATATATAAGATTTTTATTGGTAATTTTAAATATTTTGATGAATAAAGAAAAAATTATATTTATATTTATATATTTATTTTCAAATAATATATAATGGTTATATTTCAACTGAATTGATGATAGAAATCTTTAGTTGTTGAAAGGAGAATCATAATCTATATGACTAAATAATGTGATGATATACCCAATAAATGTAGACAAGGATAAGCGGCAAAATGAATTACAACTTCACTTTGTAACTTAATGGATACAAATTAAACCCTATGTTTTATTATGGCCTTATATCTATCTATTTATCTATCGTTGCTACAAATTAGTGGTAGTTAAATGCAAGGATTCTCTTAACAAAATATTTTAACAAAAGAAAAAAGCCAATGGAGGAAACTTCATAATTATATTAGGAAAGTGATTAGTTATGAAAATTCTCTCGAGAATTATAGATAAAAAAATGATTAGCATTTCCTAACCTACTCTAATACCATGTTAGGAATTAGGATCTAAGGATACTAATCATTATAAATAAATAATAAAAATTATAAAAGCAAAGATTGAACACATTACATGACATATATATGAGGAAAACCCTTTCAAGTTAAAAACCCCAAAGCATCAGTTTAATACTAAAACACTTACAAAATTGTCTATATAAATATAAATAGAACCTAGGGATATCACTTCTCCTCACTTTCATATGGCCTTTATAGTCTTATGCAAAAACTCCAATTCTTATAAACTCTCAATGAGAGAGAACCTCCTCAAATATAGCAATGGCAAAATACCTGAAGGGGTATTAGTCACAACTATTCAAAACTAATATTTATAAATAATCAATAATCTAATGGTTATTAGACTATAATTATTTTAAATGGGATATGCTTTAAAAGCATATAATATATATAAGGTTTTATAAACTTATATTAGAACAATATATATTTGTTATAAGGGTATGAACCTTAATAACAATATGTTCTAACATGCATGCTATGAACAATGCACTCAAAGATATTGGAAAGGCAGGGTAGGTCTAACAAGTGATGGCGAATCCAAGAGAGGTGCAAATGTTCATTTGGAACCACCCACCTCATTGGCATTGTTTGGGACCTTTGCAAGGAAGGAATTCCTCAAACTACTTGAGATTCAATTTGATTCCTATTTCATTATACCACTAAGAATGATTGAATTGCAAGAACCATTACAACTTACAATTATGACACAAGAATGGAATAGGTGGAAGGAATCAAAAACAAAGCATGGAGAAAGGGTGAAGGAGATTGAGGTTAGTGATAGTTTTTGGTTCAATGTTAAATATATTCCATCTTTTATATAACCTATTTTCATTGACATCAAATTTGGAGATCTTAAAATCCTAGTCTTAGGCAGCTGTACAAGTGCATTGATAGGATGCTTGCCAAATGAAAGCCAACATTCATGAGAGAGTCCCCACCTTGAAGTTCTACACTGAGAATATGCATCCTATCATCTTGAAAATGTGGGAGAAGCCGAAAACCCTCTACACATGGTTGCAAATGCTTTGAATCCAAAGTAGTATGTGGATAGACCTAGCAAACTTCTTCTCACTGATGGCCATGAGTTGAGCAATGGCCTCGTGAAGGCCTTAAAGAAAATGAATAGCCCAACAAATGCTTTAATGATCAAGTTGAGTATAGCCACAAGAATTTGGCAAGGATTGATAGCAAATTTTGGCACAAGACAAGCTAGTTGGTGGTGAACCTATGGACCTCCATAATTATTGTGTAGACTTGCCATTTGTCTCTTCTCTCACAGGTTTCTAGTCCATCTACTACTAAGAGGAACTAATCCACATACAACTTTATCCACTCTCTAAAGAGGAAGACTTACCTTTATGAGAGCAAAATTATTGGTCATTGTGGATAGTGCATTGTGTCTCAGTGATTGCAAGACACGAGTATAGGCAAAGCCCAATAACACAATGGAATGTAGAGCTTAAGGAGACACAACAAGGTGATTAGGAGAAAGAAGTACACACAAGATTGGATGGGCTCACATTGCAAGATATGGATACATTCTCTTCCAAGAATGTTAATAAAAAGGAGTGTCCAAGATATCCAATCAATGATTATGGCTCTAATTTTTTAGCTTATTGCTCAAACAAAAATAGATATGGATATCTTTTTTTGGCATTCCAATTTTGTCATTTTGATGCTTGTCACTTGTAAACTCTAAATGGTACTTTCAACTAACTTGTAATGGATTCCAATTTTCAAATTTTCAACTACTAAGATATTCAAATGATAATATTTATGATTTCAAATGGAGTTATTTAATTGTTATAACTTATCATTTATCTATATTTTCATTTCACTCTAAGTTGCCGGTTCAGTATGGATTCAGATGCGGGTTCGGGTTTGGGTTCGCCGGTTTGGCAAAAAAAAAATTTCCTAGGGTTAGGGTTAGGGTACAGCCGTACTATATATATATTTATAAACATAATGATAATGCCATAGACTCATAAGCATGCACAAAATTATAATTATATGATCATAATGCCATAGAATATTGAAACAATGAAATATGCCATACAGTAATACCTCATATAATCTGTAATCATATTCATAATTTTTTAGCTTGGAGGCAAAAAAATGGTGTTTTTGCTCTTTTGAGTTTGCAAAATGAGCCTCATTTGGTCGGCCAAGTCAATATAAGGCAATCTGGGCACTTTTTAGGGTTTTGTTTTTTGTTTTTAAGTTGAGTTTTTGCCTTTTTCTAGGCTAGATGATGTGCGTCAACCCGGGTCCTTCTGGGTTACGCACAGGTTGACCCGAGGTTCTCATTCCACCCGGGTTCTCTGTGGGTCCTTCACAAAAGGACCCACAAAGAACCCGGGTGGAAAATGGAGAACCCAGGCGAACCTAGAGAAGAACCGAACCAGAACCAGAACCCACATGTATTTTGGCCAGTTCGGGGGGCTAAAATGAAGAACCCGGTAACTTAGAATTTTCACTTTATCAACAATATATATTAGAAATTTTTTAAATGGCATAGCCAAAAGCTTCCGAATTAGGGGTTAGTGTGAACCAATTTATGTGTCTACATGTGGAAGATTAGCCCATCAATAGCTCTAGTGCTTCTAGAAAAGTTACAACCCACCCTGATGTCGAGGAAAAGACTACAAATCTCCCCAAAGTTGCAAGAGGTGAAGGAAATACATGCCTTGTTAGCAATAGAAATAACAATGCACGACAAGAACAAAAGGAATAGAGGTTAGGACTCCCCTCCAATGAAATAACCCCAATGAGGATTGAAGACACCATAATCTTCCCTGTCAGAGACTCACAACCCAAGTCGATGTTGTTTAACACTCTAGGCCCAAATCCCAATGATGTCACCCAAGCTATGGCTATTCTTACTACATCACAAGGAGTTGCTTCCAATTAACTAAATGGAAGAAATGGTGCCTCCTAGATGAAGGTCAAATCCCTCAACTATGCTACAAAGTCCCCCATTCTAGAATTTGAAGACAAGATTAGGAAGTTATTGAAGGTGAACGCTTTTCCACTTTGAAATGGGTTAATAAGTAGATTTAATCACTTGTGACCAAGTCTTCTAAATCTACACGTGTAGATTGTTGAAAGTTTGAAACCTAGCAACCATTTATGGAAGGTAACCTAGAAATTTATCCTTGTGGTGACATATTTTTAATTGCAATATTTGACTATGTGAAGGATCAAGATGCAATTCTTGGTCATCTCTAGATTTGGGGCCAACATATGCTCACACTCAAACCCTACCATCCAACCTTTAACCCCTCTATTGAACCTTTCAAGGTTATCCCTATCTGGATCTCCCTTCAAAATCTTCCAATTCAAGATTAGTTTAATTCATGTTTTGAAGCCACTAGCAATTCTTTGGGCTATTTCCTGGTAATAGATTTTGACACCTCAAATTTCACTAATAAAACTTTTGCTCACATCCTTCTTGATCTTGACATTTCAAATGCCCTTCCCACAAATATTCTTTTAAAATTTCTGATCGTCATTGGACTCAAACTCTGGACTATGAGGAATTGCCATTTCAATGCCATGGGTGTTACAAAATAGGACCAAAGTAGTCGAGTACACCCACACCCCTCCCTAGGTATGTGTACCACTATACCCGATATGGGTAGGATATGGTGCAAATACACGTTGGATATTGTACCCATGCGTGCCCAAAAACCTTGATTTCTAGCTATGCCAAATACTATGTGATTTTATTTTTTTTAAATCTATTGTGAATCTTCGTAAACTTAATTTAAAAAAACTTCAATCATGCAATTCTTTAAAAAAATTGTATAAACAAAACCTACACCAAATAAGGAAGACAAATGAAAATGTTTTTCTATTTCAATGAACCATTTCTTCGAGTCTTCTTGCAACACAATTGTACTATTTTTTTTGGTGTTTTAATTTTTATAGATTTTAAAAAATTAATTGTTTATAATTTTATATTTATATTATGTTGTTTAAATGTTAGGGATTTAAAAAAAGACAGGCTTGGTGTTTATTTTAAGTCTAATTCACCCTGGTGTGGATTGTTTACATAG